>VDFB02265590.1:72796-181183 GCA_007258455.2 Sequoia sempervirens
CGCGCACGCGAAAGGTAAAGGTTCATTTTCTTGCATTTGAGTCTTTGTTTTCCACCCACACACACGCGCGCGCGCACGAAAGTTAAAGGTTCATTTTCTTGCATTTGAGTCTTTGTTTTCCACCCACACACACGCGCGCGCGCACGAAAGTTAAAGGTTCATTTTCTTGCATTTGAGTCTTTGTTTTCAAAAAACACACACACACACACATCTATGAGTTTCAATTCAAAAAATAATAAGTGTATATGTTTATCTTATATCAATGATGTCACAAATAAGTCTTACACACACACACATCTATGAGTTTCAATTCAAAAAAGAATAAGTGTATATGTTTATCTTATATCAATGATGTCACAAATAAGTCTTATATTCACTCACACACACACACAAAGACACACGCAGACACACAAACACACAGATCTATGAGTTTCAATTCAAAAAATAATAAGTAAGTGTATATGTTTATCTTATATCAATGATGTCACAAATAAGTCTTATATTGTACCAATAATGTGGACAACATGACCACCAATAAGAATATCATTTCAAGTTCTATTGGATTAATGTTAATCAACAATTATGGACAATAGGTATCATAAATCTAATATTTCAAAAGAACTATTAAAAAAACATGTAAGATTAAATAACATGTTTTAAGGAATTGTTGTCTCTAGTGTGGTTGCTCAAATATGGTACAATGTCTCTCTTGAGGTAAGCATGTTTGGTTTTCTCTTATTGTGGCTAATATACTTTTTGCTTTGTGTTGAGGTATCATATTTGGTTTGCTTTTAGTGTGGCTAATTTGTTTTTTGTTTTATAAAATAACTAACAAAATCTTAGGAATAGTGAATTATCACACAATCTCTAACCTTGTCTCATGCTAAATCAAAAAATAAATGAATGTTCAAGCAAATGATTTAGTCTTGAGAAAAACAAGCTTGAGTGTTATGCATAGTCAAGTAAATTTTGAATTGGGTAAATCTAATGATTACTATTTTGTTACGACGTTAGTCAAACATGTCTTATCATTGCTTCATGTAATTATTCATTGGTCTTTGCATTGATTAATTGTTGGGCTTAACCATGGTCATTTTCCATCCCACATATGACCTTGAGGTCACCACTCCCTTGTGGCATTAAGTGCATTTACTCCCTTACATTTTCAAAGCATTATCATCACATAAACTATGCTACTCAATGATGCATGCTATCATACTTTTACACATGTTCACTATAATATACACACTCCAACACATGATTAATATTATTTCACCATATATGTGTTCATTATACATTATCATTGTAAAGCACTTTATATTTTTTTAAATTATTATATATTTTATATATATTACAATTATTATTATAAAAAAATATATATATTTTAAAATTATTGATTCTATTTTATTATTCTACATTCTACATTTCTAATTTTAATAGTAAGCATTTAAGATGGATACATGATTAAAATAAAACATATTAAAAAATTTATTCACATATTCGTCGAATTGAATAAAATAGAATAACTTTTAACATCCACTCTCATAAATCAGATATCTACTCCAATGATAAATCACATAAAGGTTTTCCGAAATATCCTGTGTTCAGATGGCCCTAAATGTGAGGTTGGTTTCGCGCCAGACGTATGATTTGATGTGTTACAGTGTCAACTCTGACTATCCTCACAGATAATCACATGATATATTTTACTCACTGTTTGGAGGGTTTCAACTATGGTACGGACCCCACCACCAACTGTTATACTGCATTGGGAATTAGGAATTCGGGACTTACAGCTGCACCACTGAAACAGAGCCCAAATCTCTCTCTCTCTGCAACTATAAGTTCTTCATATTTACCCCGATTAAACAATAGAATTACAGATCAAAACCATTTATGCATAAAATACCAGAATGTGAATCACCTAAAGCATTGATAATGGCACTCCAGCGTTACATGCAAAGAGAAAATATCCCCTGTTTATTCAATCAGATCAGACTTTTATACAAATCTCCACACAAATAAGATGGCAGCAACTTTCCTTGCCCCAAACATAACATTCCCCTGAAGGACTGTAAACTTCCCTCAAGATCACAGACTATTAGTAGAAACGCACAACAAAATTTTGTTATTAATAGGCTCAAAACCTTAATTTACAGGAGAAAACAGAGGAGCACAAAAAAGCATACATAATATTACAATGTAACACAGATTGAAGAAACCCTTTCAATAACCTGTAACGGTATCTGCAAGCCTGTTAACCAAAGCCAGAGCGTTGCTAATGAGCTTGCAGGCTTTCTGAACGCGTCCATTGACGAGCACTTTAACCCTACCTTGGCGGAGATCGTCGAAGCCATCAAGACAGCTGTCTTCGTTAGTGAGCGCAGCGCTCATCCAAGTCTGCACGTTGCTCATCTGGAACTTGAAAGAATCGGGCCTCAAATGCTTCAGCTCGGCCAAGGACTCCCTGATCTGCTCCGAAGTGTCGCCGAAATTTTCCAGACAGTCGCGGAGCGCCCCGCGCTCTCTCTTATTTAGGTCCCTGGCTCTTCTGGAGAGCTTGACGGCCCAGACCGTCATGTTTCGGGAGTTCTGGAGGCTCACTTTGACAGCGGCCTTCACGAGCTCCTTCTGGCTCGGCTTCGCCTGCAGAGAGGGCGCGTACGACTGGAGCGAGGCCACACAGAGGTCGGGGTAGCGTGTGATTTTGCAGGAGGATTCGATGAAGTCGTCGACTGGGCGTCTCGCCGCTGCACCAGATGCGAGGATTGCAGAGATTGTGAAAAGGAAGAAAATAGTGGAAGAATCCATGGCGATTCGAACTCGAGACGCGTTGGGTGATTAATGAGGAAGTTGTGGGAGGGTTTATAAAGCAAGACGGTGAAGTTTTCGTGAGAGGCGGTCCTTTCGTTGGCGCTCAAACCAAAATTGCGTGTGAATTTCGCTGACTCAATTCAATTTTTTTTTTCACTTTTTCAAAACTTCCTTCGCTAAAGACGGATTTATGTTCCATCATCACCCCCACTCCCCTCTAATCTTGCTCTGCATACCTAAAGTGTCCTTACCTTCTAAGCAAATTGTATTTAATCACTAATATCTAGTCACCATACAAAAACATCTTAACTTAGAATATAATATAATATAATACAATACAATATAAATAGAATATCTACGAGGTTCAAGAAGGTTTTTAAGATATAATATTTGTAAAAATATATGTAAAATGTCAATTTATTTGTTAATCTTTATAGAAGATTAGAGTTAATTTTTATAGAAGATTAGAATTAATCTGGAGGAAAAACTGTATAGTTAAGTTCATTTGAGTTGGAGTAGTATTCGGATGGGTGACCTCTCAGGAAGGTTTAATGCTTCACCTTTGTGAACATCACCTAAATGCAATGAGTGCTAAGTGAACCGTTCATTATCATGAGAGATGGGTTCTTGTGAACCACTACTCATGAAACATGGGTCAAAGAGTTTGACTTGAAAAACTACACAATTGAATCCTTATAGCAATATCATAATTTGACATACTATGGAAAATACCTCCTACTTATCGGAGTAGAATTAGCTTTTAACAACTTAAAATTATTATTTGGGTTTTTAGGTAGAACAATAATTGTGAGATTGTTATGTGGGTGAGGGTTCTTAAGTGGTCATTTCAAAGTGTCACTCAAAATTCGTGCATAAAAGGTCTCAATAACTATGCACTATAGTCACCAATAAGCTTTCACAAATCATCTAATTGATGCTTCTAAATCTACAAATATATGTTGAAATATCAATGTCACATGTTTATGGGATGAGTAGTTTATATAGAGTGTTATAATACAAATTTGAAATGCCATGATTGATTCTACTTTATGCCATGTTTTGAATGTATTGAAGGTCCACTCATTTAAATAAGAGGATCCAATAGTTGAGAGCATGTTCCAATAGTTGTGATAGCATTTATTGATTTACTATCCAATGGTTTTAATAGTATGGTATTAGTAGTTATGACTTTAATACTCATAATTGAATGGTAGGTATATATTTTTTAGATCTAAAAAACAACAAATCATGTGATGCCACATTGTCATATCAATAAAGCATGGCAATCATGTGATGTCACATTGACACAACAATAAAGCATGGCTTTATGCACAACTACTAGTCTATCTTTCTTTAGGTGTCTTTTAGTCACCTAAACAAAAAACATGTTGATGTGACATCATATTTATTAATGATATGACCTTGAAGCGTTAGTTTTAAGTAGGGTCATTATCAAGTAATTTGTTGGAAAAAAATATGGGAATGATTTGAAATCACCATATATGATTTTGAAAGGCACAACATTAAGGTGCTCAACAAGTTGGTTCTCTATCCTATATACTTTAATGTCAAAGAACCCCTCAATTTCACCACATTCTTATATTGCAATTAAAATGATATTTTTTTCGTTCACCTTCAATAGCATAAGTACTCTTGTAAATGTAAACATATATTGATTCTTTACAAAGTAAGCTTTTTATTTCAAATAACAATTTTTGTAAAATATTTAATTTAAAGAACTATATGTGTTGCACCATAATAACTATTGAAATACGATTATCTATTAAATCTTTTCTCCTCCTTTATTACCATATTAAAAAGCAATAATTTTATTACTACTTATTTTATATTTATATAGTCTACTTTGATTCAATATAAAAACAAAACATACCTTCCAAATTTTAATTAAGTGGGGCCCAAAAATAAATTAATACATCTACCAAATTTGAATATATATTAAAAAAATTATGAGGGGCCACAAGTTGTTTTTTTTGAAAAAACAATCTTTCAACGGGTCGATTGGTTAGTTTTTCTAGCACTGTGCTTTCACGTGTTCCGGGCCCGACTGCACTGTATACACACTTTTCTATGGTACAAATTAAATAACTTTCCTTTGAAGAAGGTGAAATTTTTGTCGTGCGACGACATAAATTATTATATTATTTAAGTGGCATGACCACTAATAAAGTTATCACCATTTTGCCCCAAGATTTAAAGGATGTAGGGGTCATAGTTTATAGGTTATATAAAACATTATATAGAGAATTAATACGGTGTGAATGTCCATTCAAAATTTATTAAAGGGTAAAGGAAGAGTAATATCTATGATAAAATTAATAGTATCTCACTCAAACATAATAATAAAGAATTTTAGATTGTGTTAAATGAGTGAGTGTATTTAAAAGAAGGATGATTTATTTTTTATGGAACAATTGGTTGATAATTTTTTTATGTATAGTACTATTGTAAGGAAAAAAATGCCTCACCTAAATTTATAATAATGATAAATAAAGAATCTGGAAATCATTTTTGTAATTGATTCTCTTATTTCAATAAAAAAAAATCTTGAAATTATAGTCATTGAGTGTACACTCGAGAACAAAAAAAAGGAAAGAATCTTCTCATTTTATTGATTTAACAAGTGGGTCATAAGATTTTATTTAAGGCTAGTACTTTTGTAAAGGAAAATAACACCTCACCTAAATATATTACAATAACATAGAATCCTAGGATTTAAAGATACGATTGACATTGATATTAACAAAAAAATATTTAAATTAAAATGGTAAGTAAATGAATAAAAAATAAAGGTATGTGACTCTAGGTTTGATGTAGATTTTATTGTGTTAGGTGTTGTAAATCAGATTGCCAATGTATCATAAAATTAAGGTGTGTTGAATGATTGTTAATAAATTTATCTAAATTTTTTTGTATAATTGTCTACTCCACTTGCACCAAAGAAAGGGGGTGAATTCAGAATTTGTATAGATTCAAAAGCGATAAATAAAATCATAATTAAGTGGATATTTTTGTTGCCTATGATGGGTGATTTGATGAACTATTTAAATGGAGTGAAGTATTTCAATATGGGAGATTTGAAGAGAAGTTACCACCGTATAAAATAAAAGAATGAGTTAAATAGAAGAAAACATTCAAGAAAAATGAGGAATCATATGAGTGGTTGGTTCGTTTTGGATTTAACACACCAAGCACGTTTATGAGATTGATAAAAGAGGTATTGTAGCTATATTTGGGTAAATTTATGATTTTTTATTGAGATGGAATTCTAATTTCTAATAACAATGGGGAGCATTGCCTAGAACATATTAGATTAGTTTTGTAGAGATTGAGAAAGAGAAATTAGTGATCATTATAATAGTTTAGTTTCATGGAGGACTAATTGGTGTACTTGGGATATGTAATCTTAAAAGTTTGAATATATGGACCAAAAAAAGGTGAAATTCATTGTTGACTAACCTACACTAAAGAATATTTTGAAGGGAAGAAGTTTTCACAAATTGACTTCATTTATAGAAAGTTCATAAGAAGTTATAGTCAAATTTTCATGCTAATAACTAAGACCAAGAGAGGAGACAAAAGAGAGTTTAAATGGATTTTATTCTAGTAAATATAATCTTGGAGTTATTGAAAAGGAAGGAATTGTACAATCAATATTAGCATTAGTTTTGATCATATGTTTTAGGTTGACTATAATGCAAATAGTAGTGTGTTTGGAGCAATATTAAGTTAAGAAGGTAATACAATTCCATGCTTCAATAAAAAATTTGAGTGATGCAAAGAAGAGATTCAATTCATGATTAATAGTTTTATGCCACTATTCAAGCATTGAAAATTTGGAGACATTATTTGTTTCCAAAAGAGTGTGTTATGAACAAATCATCAAGCATTGTAGTATTTAAATAACCAAGGTAAGTATAGATTAACTATAATTTGTTAGTCAAAAAAAGAAGAGCATATTTATTTACTTATATTTTGCATGTGGAGGGTTCACATTTGAGAGAAAAGCATTCACTGTGGCACATGATATTTTATGTTTTTTAGATTTGATCTTGACTCTCACTGATAGTATGACCCATGTGAGGTGATTAAAGCAAGGCTTGTGCCCAATAAGAATTTTGTCTCTAGGGTTAAACATGAAAGTAAACCCTTGCTAAAATTATTTAAAAAATAAAAATAAAAATGGATGATGTCAAAATATTTTGAGAAAGGTGTTACTAATGGATAATTGTCAATAGAAATAATGGCATTGCATCTATAGAGATAGTCATAGCTAAATATTCCAATTAGGAGATATGAGTTATTTTTATCAAAGAAATGCTAAAAAATCTAGTTTAAAAATATGCAAGAGTCTCTACAAGTTTCTTGTATAGATGTTAGAGAAAGGATCTAGGTGAGCCAAAAAATATTGTAGAATTTAACGAGATCTCAAAAGATGAAGAGTTTAGTGAATTATAGAATAGAGAGCATCCATCTAAAGCAATTAATGCTCAATCTAATACTAACAAGGATGAGCAACCCTTGGATCCCAATATACACTATTCACTTGGTATGATTGACACCACAAAAGGAATATATTCTTTAGGGGAAGTCATTACCAAAAAAAATGGGATATGAAGGTGGTGGTTTATGGCCCACAAGACAAGAAACCATTTATTTAGTAACTCTTGTATACACTAGAAAACATCATGATTTGCTAGGCCTTGGAGCTAGAGTTACAAGACCAAGTGTATGCAACTACAACTAGTATAATTAATTTTTTTCCAACTTCAAATCCTTAGTGTGAGATACAATCACAACCAATACAATGAGGTTCTTTAGTTGTATTCAATTCATAAAGGAGATGGTAGAGAATCTAGTGCTATTGGTGGTGATGGTACAAGTAGTAGTGACCAAAATATAGCACAATAATAAAATATTTAAAAGAGGTCAATAAAAACAAATACAATGGAGAATTCTCAATAAAAAAAGGTTATGAGAAGAGGCAAAATATTATGACAATTCTAAGTATCTCCACTCCTACCTCAAATGAATTATTTCTGGTAGGAACCCCTCCTATTGTTAGTGTGATTGGGAAAGGAATGACTAATCCTCACCCTTAAACAACTAGAAATGCCCCAAACATTGCAACCTCCCCTTTGTCATTCAAGCATTTGATTGTGTTAATAGTCCTAGGTTTTTATTACAAATTTGAGTTTAATAACAAAGAAATAAAATCAAGAAGACACAAGAAGCAAATGCTAGAGAGTATAGTTGTAACTTCAAATCCTACAAGAACCAAGGTATTTCCTACATATCACCTAGAAACAAAATCCATGGAGAATATGTTTGTTGTGCACAAAGTTGAAAATAAACCAAATGATCAAATACATCACTGTAAGTATGAAGTACACACCATTCAAGTGAATTTTAGAGGAATAAAAATTTGTGAAAAAATTAATGTATCAAAAAGAAACAATTATGGGTGTATGTACATCATTAATAATGTTGGACACAGAAAAAATAAGTTACATTATCAAATAGAAAGGTTACAACTAGACCTAGAAAATAAGAAAACATGGAGGAAAGCAACAAATAATATGAGAACAAATTTAGATATAGTGATAAAAAATATCTACCCCTACATTTACAAGTACAAGCAATGTAAATGAACAAACAAAGGTGGAACTGAATGTACTAAAGCAAAGGTTTAATGAAAGAACAAATCATTATGATAAGGAAAGAGCTAATTCAAAAGAATTACAACAAAAATATATAGAAGTCAATGCCTTAGCAAATATAATACAAGTCATACTAGACAAATTAAAAGAAAAAGCACAAGTATGGGAATAAAAAGTAGAGGAAGAGTGAAAAATAGTGAAAAAGTATAGTTGGAACTAAGGAAAGTAGAGGATGAAATAAAACCTTTTGAAAATAGAACATATAAATTTTTAGAAACACGTTGATTCATATAAAAGAAATTTTGAAAGGAAATTATACAGAGGATAGATAATTTGAATAAATTATTTGAATTCTTTCATGGTTTTTTTGTTAAATTTTCTCAAGCTCAATAAATGTATTCATAAAAGAAAAAATGGTGATTTCATCAAATAATATAGTAAATATTTAAAATGTTGGAATCAATCTACATAATCAATGACAATAAACTGGCATCTAAAGGAATTGTCAACTACATTGAGGCCTTAATAAAGGCATCAACTATCCTTCAAAAATGTATGAAGCTAGGTGGAGCACAAAATCACATTGACGCCTAGGAAATGATGCTTTGAAAAGGAATGTGGAACATAGAAAAAAGTGGGATAGGGACCAATTTCCTCAAGCTTAGAAGCTAAATGAGGAATGTTTTTTGGATTCTACCAAATGAGTGATAACCTTGAATGCAAGTTTCAATGATACATTAAAGGAAATCTCCACTCCCATTTAAATAAATTGTTAACAAAATTACAATTTACTTGCTCTAAGTTACAAAAAATTGCACTTCCAACAAATGAATAGTTGAGCCCACTATAGAAATTAGCAAAATTATTTTATAATATGACTTTCCAACAAAGAATTGTGCATGGTATTTTTTTAGTAATATATTGTAATACATTTAAATTTATTCCTTTGTTTGAAAATTAACACAAGACTTTGACCCATTTATGTGTTTAAATTATATAATATTATCTAATTACTTAATCTAGAAAAACTCTAGTTTTGCACAAATTTGTGAAATTTTATTGGCTTGTTGGTGGGTTTGTCTCAACTTAAGTTTTTTGTTATTATATAATGGGAAAGCATGAATAGTTCTAAAAAAACACCAAGTAAGGTGTGTATGTTTGATTGAAGTCCTTAATCATGTGGCTTCTCTTGAATTGCTCTTGTCTACCTCATCTTGGTTTCAACTAAACACCATTATCCTAGATTAGCTCACCCATATCCCTCATATCAATGGAGAATTGTCTCCTCCAACAATCGATATCCTTGTATTGCTACTGTGTTTTTTCATCCAAATATAAATCATAGGTTTTGGTTCATTATTTATTACTTGACACTTAAACATGACCTAGAGTTAACACATCTATGCATGGCCAAAAGAGCATTCAAATCCATGTAGATGGTGTCTAAATAGAGAACGTGAATTTTATGTGCTTAATTTGAGAGTCTATGATTCATCTATTTCCTAGCACCATGCCTTGAGAGTCTATGATTCATTTATTGTAGGTTTAACACTTCATCTCCAACTCATTTGCAATTTTTTAGAAATTTTTGCAACAACCTTTCCTCTATGCTAGCAACCTCCAACCCTCACCTAAGATAGAGAAGAAAGGTGGCATCCAAGGTCAATTTTTCCACCCTTGCAACCCTCTTCCCAAAAGCATCTTGTGGGTTTGTGTGGGAGATATTTACCAACAACAAACAACCTTTCCAACATGACCCTTTTGCCACATCAAGCACTTTTGGTGACAACCACATCTAAGTTGTTGTCAACCAATCTACATATTTGGTTCCTATTCTATATCAACCTTCACATGGAGCATTTGAGAATATTTTAAAGATTTCATCATTCTCTTTGGATCTTGTGCATCATTTAGAGACTTATATTCTTCTCACATGGAAATATTTCATCCACCTATAAGCAATTTTCCTTCTTCCATGAGGAATAAATATTGCTTAATATTAAGGGATCACATTTTGCATTCTCCTTCAAGCATCACTCAACACTAGATATTTCATCATCTTATGGGGGCTTCATAGTCTCTCTTTATCTCTCCTGTGGGGGGACTATTTCTTGTACTTATGTATTAGAAGTAGTCCTTGGGGGGTCATGATGATTCCTCTTTCTATCCTCTATCTTCTTCACTTGTACATTTATTTGCATCATTTCTCTTTTGGAGAAGATTTTTATCTTCCATTGGGTTTTTCTCCATTGCTATATTTACAATAAATTTGCACATGGGTACCTAACTCGACTAGTAGTTGAGACCCATCATCATCTTTATATGCATTACTCCCTAAGTTATAAATATCTAGTTAGGATATCACCTTTCTAGGATTGACCTACTAATTAATTTTAGTTAGGACTTTTTATGCTTTTATATCACCTCATGTGGTTGTTCTACATGTGTCATCATCATTTGAGACACCTAGTACATGTATACTTGCCACTTGCTAGTAAACATACCATTTGAGCTAGATAAGTGTGTCATCATTGGAGGGGTAGTTAATCATTATGCTCTATAATCCTACCTCCTCTACCTTGCCTATATATGCAAGGCCTACATGTACATTTTACTCTTCATATATTGATATAGATATTATTGTGCTTCATTTTTTACAAGTGGAAGGTTGTTTTGTGCTTTCAAAATTCTAGATAATACCAACATGAGCTTCAACTCCTCTTACTTCTCTCATGAAGAAGAACAAGAATATTTTTCTAGTAAAAATTTCAACAATATAAATATCATATAATGAATGTAAAAATAAATAAAAGACTTTAAAGGTTTCATTGATCTTAAAAAACATAAGATAATGGGATGGAGAACAATAAAATCATAAATTAAATTAAATTAAGTGTTTACCCACAAAACCCCAAATGGGTTTTTTGAAGAGGGGGATTCTTGCCAATAAGGAGGATCTTGATTCTTTAAGCTCTTCAATAATGTGTTATAATTATGACTTAGAGTGAAATATCTAGAAATGATAGAACCGATATTTTCAAGAATACTAAAATGTGTGATACAAGAGTTGAATCCTTGGTCAAGAGTTCATAAAAGATATTTGGAGAGTAAAATTAGGAGAGAGAGAGAGAGAGAGAACTTGTAAAATAATAGTATAAAAAAATAGAAGAGAACAACTATTATAAAATATTGGAACCCATTGAGATGATTTAATTTCATATTTTAAAGAGGAAGAGGGGAGAGATTTAAAATGGTGGTGATTGGGGAAAATTTGATGCCAATAGGAAAGCCAATGATAACTTATAATGAAAATGATAATATTGAGTCATGCTCATTAGATAGCTTGGGGTTGTTAGAATATGTTGTTGTGAATTTCCTATTTTTAATTTTTTTTATCTTATTTGGGATGCCAACATGGTTTCATTGATGTTAGTGTGTTTGCACCAAAATCGAGGTTAATATTTTATAAAAGGCAACAAAATATGAGAAAATGGAGATAAAAGCATAGAAGATCTTAGAATTTTGATAGAAACACAAAATGACACTTTTTTAGATTGGATATAAGGCTAATGCAACTAGTTTAAATGTGACCTAAGATATTCTATAGGGGTAGACACTAAAGTGAGTGAAACTTATAAGGTGGAAGTTGATGGTATGCAATTTTTGACATTACAAGATAATAAGGCATATGAGTGCCTCTATGTAGTAGATAGGGAATATTAATGTAGAATGTTGTATAGTGAATGTTATAGAAGGTCCCTCTATAATGAGAAATAAATATTCTTTTTAGAATAAAGAGACCTTGAGTTCTCAGATTATTAAACTCCCACTTAGATGGTGTAGGAAGGAATTGAGATGTATGGATCTGAAGGCTACTCATGTATTTCAATTTTGATGTTGAACTATGACTAAAATTGATCAATGTGATCATGTACCATGCAAGACTCGAGAAAAATGACCATAAATGAATGAATCCAATCTTACATCCAAAATAATGTGAATCAAAGTGTGTCAATATAGAAACATGATGTGGTGGAGATCAAATAGGAGATTTAGAATGCATCCTCAAAATATCTAGAATAAGAGATGCAACCAACTGTATAGGAGCTAAGAAAATATATATCCTTAATGATGTCATCCCTATTTATGGGATTATAAAAATAATATACATATGTTAGCTAAGTAAGCATCACAATGATCAAGATGACACATGTAATCTTGTTGAGAGAAAATGATGAATTTTTTGTAAAATAATTTGACAAACTAATGTGATATTGAAGAATTTGCTTCAATTCATCAATCTTCACCTAGAAGAAATAACTTTTATTATAATTTCTCTTCTAATAATATTAAAATTTGATTGTTAGAAATATAAAATAGATGCATAATCAAAAACTTCTTAAGAGAGAAATAAGTTATAAAACTATAAATTAATAACATGAATACAAGCCAAAGATTCCAAGAGACATGCAAATGTCAAGATAACAAGTTTGCATTAGGAAATCACAAAGAGAAGTTGAATAAAAGAATGAAAATACAAGCTAGGTAGTGAGTTTTTATAGGCTCGATGAGAGGGTAGAGGTGGCAAGTCCAACCAATACACAGTGACCACCAAGTAGTCTAAAAATAGTAAATGTAACTCCCTTGTAGGATGATGGCACGTCAACAACCCATCCTCTTGATTAAGCTTATTTTATTAACCTAGGAAAATTGATATTAGTGCATGAAAAGCTTAGTTAATAGGAAAATCAAAACCTACACTAACATTAACCATGCATGATTTGGAAGGCTTTAAAGGATAATCCTACTAAAGAGGGATAACTAGGTTAAATGACAACATTCATCCATATTGGACATAAGGAGCTTTTGAAGATGCGATGACCTCTGTAGAGATAAGAGAAGGATAATTATTTTGTAGGATATAGAAACATAAAAGAGGAGTAAGAGATGTGTTGAATCCCCCAAGATTGGAACGTTATATCAAATCATGATTACAAAAATTCCCATGTGTAAGCCCCCAAGAAAAGTACATAATGATACTTTATAATTGAGTGTGTTTTGCAATAACAACCCCTAAAATAACTCAATTAAGACACCCTTAACAAGTTGCAATGATTGAAACTTTATAAGTTAGTGTGATTATAAAGTTGAATCTATATTTTAGAGTTTTACATCTAATTTGGACCAAAAATATGACTATTAATTCAAATAGTAAAATAAGAACAAATAGCCAAAATTGATAGATAGTGATTGAAAAAATCCTCCACTTCGAAAAATGAGATTCAAATTTGAGTTTTGTGAAAGCTATTTAGAAGTTAAAAATGAAATTTTCTAGCAAAATCAATGAGAAAACCAATATCTTAAAAAATGAGTCACGAGCAAAAAAATATTACATCAACATGAAGTATATGAAGTTGTGGTCCATTTTTTAAAAAAATCATCAAACAATACCTTCATGTGGTTGAGATATTGCCTAAACTAAAGTTAGCTTCAAATTTAAAAACTTCATTGGGATTTGGTCCTTGCACGTTGATAAGCAAGTGGTGCTAGGGTGGTATTTCTAATAGAGGTGGTGCACTTGTAGTGCTCTAGGGATAAATGGGTTGCTCAGGTGGCTAAATGGCTAAGAAGGGAGGATAAATGCTTGAGTGATGCTACAATGGATGGAAAAGAAAATTGGTAGGGCATGGGTGGCACATTAGTTGCTGGACTGGAGCAAAGTTACACTAAATTGTAGTGTTAGTTAAAGATTCATGAAAAGTACCCAAAAATGCTTGGCATTGGTTGTTTTAAATATGATGGAGAATTATAAAGAGTAGTATACAAACATATAGGCCTCTAAGGTGCATGATTTGTGGAAGTGAAATATTCAAAGGGTCATGAGTTAAATTTCACAATCACTCCCAATCAAGAGGTGAAATAACTTAGTCTAATTGAGATAGACGTAGAACCTAACTACCATCAATTTGAGATTAATGAAGTAGTAGTAACACTTCTATACTTCAAGTAAAGGAGAACACATCATGATTAGCTACCCAAGTGAAAATAATTAAATATTTTAAATATCCTCATTAAACTTATTAATAGGTGCACTATTACACTAACAATAGTTGCGAAAAATAATCCTTTCTATGATATTTTAGAGGTTGTGCCTTTTCAAATTGATATAAAATTGTTATGTCATCAAATCCATTATGGTGAAGAGATTAGAAGTAGTTTATTAATATTAATACTCATTTTTGTAGAGACACTTCTAATAAAAGTTACCAAATTTTTTCCTCATTTACAGATGTTTTAGAATTGAATGAGAGATGATTTCTTCAATCTCCTCTATAGCTTTGGAATAAGAGGTCTCAAACTATTTGGAAAGCTATTGTGGAGCTCAAGATTGTTCATTTAATTACATGGTGTTTATTATACCAAGACCTTCCTATATTAACAAGATGTTGATTTACTTCAAGGTTCCAAAACCTAAATGCTCATTTTGTGAGCATTTTGAGACCATTATATACTTGTTTTGATTTTCAACTCAAACTCAAATTACTTAATCTTGAATTCATGCTTTCTTATAACCCTATTTTCTTGCTAATTTACATTTCAACCTATCTTTTTTCATAAATATAATAACATAAAATCATTAATTTTTTCCCATTTATTGAAAAATCATATGGTTTCACAAAGGCTTTATGTCATGTTTTGTGGTGAGCTCAAGCCAGCATAATTCAGTGCAATCAGGGCTTAAATTTGATGGTCGTATGACCGTATTTAGAGATTTTTACTATAAAATACAATCAAAATTTTAAGAAGATTGTATCAGATGGAAGGAGAGATTTTGGATAGATTTTCAAAATCTATATAGAATTATAATGATATGTATATTTGATTTATATATAATTTTACTTACACTAAGGTATATCATAATGTTTTAAGGGCACCTTTGAATAGATAACCGTCATTAAAAAATTTGTTGACAGGCAAGGTCAACCGTCAAATTTAACCACCACCATTTCAACAATTTCCTACCAAAACTAATTAAAAATAGGAACGTGGCATAGTGGGTAAAAATCCACGGCTGGTTAAAAAATACATATTTTTTGTATAATCAAATTACTTAAATAATTCAGAAATTTAAAAGGGAAAGCATTATAATTAACGACAAAACTAATCTTATTATTATTATATTAAAATGTCGGAATAAAATGTTTACGCCCGCATTATATAACTCCGATTAAGATTTGTTCCCTTTCCCACTACCTAACAATTTAAAATATTCCTAAGGGCAATTTTTACTTTCCCGATTTCCTATGTAAGACAAATATGGAGACCATTTCACATTGAAAAGAAATAAAACTTTTTTTTCTTGTTTAGTTAAGTTAAATAAATGTAAATAGCAATAACAATCAAGTTATCTTGATTAGTTGAGTTTATATATAATATATATTTATATTATAAAATTGATAATGAGGACAAGGTATTTAGCTTTGGATGTGACAAGAGTCTAATTTGTTGTAACTTATTATTTTGTAATATAATTTTGAACTATATTATTATATTTGAGAATATGAAGCTTGAATAGATTGATAAATGATTCACCATGTTCAAACCTACAACTTTGATTTTGATCAATGTTCACATGGTTTTGGCCTTTTCCTTGTAATGTTTTGACCTTTTCCTTGTAATTTTGAAGTTGATCTACAATCTTAATTTTTGCACTCTTGATCTTCAAAATCTTGTTCACCTATGCTATTTGAAAATGGTAGTGTTTATACGCACCATTAGAACTTGTTGCTAAGAGAGGGAGGGGACTAGCTTTGTGCCTTTTTCCTTAATCAAGTCCTTGAATCAATTCAACAATTCAAATAAGTTGGATGATACAACAAGTAAAAATGTAAACACCTATTTGTGCCCTTGTAATATCAAATGTTAATGCAATGATGTAATGATTGAATAATGATATTATGATATGGTGTGGCACTGATCTAAAATTAAGCTAGGGTTTTGTCCTTGATACAACACCTTGGCCCAAATGTTTGAATTTTTTGTGTCTAGGGTGACAAGTAATGACTAAGTGGAGATAAGTCTCCTTATGTCCATGATTAAATTTGATCTCGAAAAGTTAGAGGTCAAAAACCACACGTTCAATTAGAAACCATTTTTAGAATCATAATGTGGTTTTGAACCAAGACAAGAAATAGTGGATATAAAGGTTGCATCTAGACCGCTGGGGGATAAGAACTTAGAGTAAAAAATAAAGTATAAGTTGAACACTAGTTCTTGCAAATAAATATGGCATTTGGACTATAAGCTATTACATTTAGGACAAAGGGTCAAAGTGAATCCAAAATGAATGTTGAAAAGTGCTAGGAATGCACTTTTTGCTCTCACATCTATCTTCACTTTGACTATATGTGGATTACTATGCTTCTTTGCATGTTAAATTAAAAAACCACTCAACACAAAATAAAATGACAAGCACATATAAAAATGATATGGATATGGATGATAACATACAAATCTATATAAAATGAACATCATCATTACACTCATATGGTGGATCCTTAGGTGTTTATATGAACATATCCATGATAAAATGATTTCATTTTGATAAAGGAGCATATGGACCTCTAGCAATAGTGACCAATTCAACATTAATAATATATTTTATGCATTGATGTAACATCGAATAAACTAATCGACACTGTTCAATCCATGGATGATCAATTAATATATAAAATTCATCCAAAGAAGGAATAATAGGACATAAAGTAGGCATTTCTTTAGACTAGATGATGAATGAAGAATAATAATTCCCATAGTCTCAACCAATATATCATTAGTCATATTAAGTGAAACCCTTAAATGTGCATATGCTTGTTATTAAAAATGATAACTAAACAAAAATTCTTCCATGCATATATTATATTAGTAAACACATCTTTAATAAGATTTTAATCTAAATTAAATCTAACATTCAAAGGACCATAATAATTATTTAATGGGATCTCATCATCGAAAAAGTACTAACATTTATAGAAGGAGATGTCGTAGTATTAAGCATTCACATAAATTAATTTTTAGATTCATGTAAATTAATGTGTGATTTTTCCTCATGTTCCTCAAACAAATCCACACTATGAGTGATTATGAATAAGAAACAAAATTTATATAAATCTATAAATTTTTATTATGTGGAGCAACTAAATGATTTCCCCCCATCATAACACCTTCAATATGTATCACATTACAATCAATCATATCCTAAATTTTATTCATTAATTTCATACAACACAAAGTATCGTGACCATTAAACCTTTGCTAATTATAATTGCTTTCTCATCATAATATTTACCTATACAATCTTAAATGTATCCAAAGGTATAGGAGGAGGTGTAATCATATATCCACTAAGTAAACTTTGAAGCACGTTATTTAAGAGGTTCATGAAATTTTATATTTTTATAAAAAAATTGAGACTTAAGAGTAATAATGTTAGAAGTAGTAGCAATTTAATTATCATTTGGTATTTTCTCTTAATTTTCAATACCATTCTAGAAAATATTTTTCTTTTTAATACCTAGAAGAGTAGGATGATGTAGAGAGATCATGAGAAGATCTAGATTTAAATGCATGAACCTATAGTAACTTTAACTCAAAATTTCTCACATTGCCACATAAATCAATGAAGGAAGCATAAATATTAAATTACATATTATAATTAATGGCTAGGAAACAAACCCTTAACAAAATTATTTAACTTTCATCATTGAGGGTTTAATAATGTATCTTAACATAGGATGAATTCTAATAACATAGTCACTTATCCACTCATTGGATCCTTATTTATAATAAAACAATTTGAAATAACAGTATTCAACCCACAATAAAACTAAACTCACTCACAAAGACATTAACTAAATATTAAAATGAATGTATAAACCTACGAGGAAGTGAATAGGACCATCTAATTGTATAATCTTTTAAATTTTGAAAGACGTTAACCAATAAATTGTCTTCACACATAAAATCTAAACATTTAGCATCAAAATAGCTCAAGTGTCCCATAGGATATCCTCTACCATTACATATTTAAAATATTCAAGCCATAATCCAAATAGAAATCGATTAATATAAAATCTCAAGAGAAAGGATTATGCTTAATCTCACTAATTATGTCATTTTTATTCCCCATGTAAGGAATCCATTATACTTTGCATTTAGTAAAAAAGATTAAGGAGAGTGTAAAAGGTAGAGAAATGAACATTAGGATCAAGATGAGGGTGAAAGTAGCAACATGAGAAAATATAGGTGAATTATAAATAGGTTGGGGTAGAAATAACATGACAAGTAGGCGTAACCTAATAGGTAGGTGTTCTATGTGAAGTGGGAAACAATAGAAGGTTTAATATTATGGTGTACTATGTGAAGTGGGAAACAATAGAAGGTTTAATATTATGGTTTTTTTTACATAAGAACATGTGGCATATCAAAAGTAGGAGAAAAAGATACAGGATGAGTTGAGTTCACTGAAAGAATCTTAGGAGGGAAGGAGCACATTCCACTCAAAGGAATTAATGATCTTATCCATCCACCTATACCATTAAGTAATTCCAATTCATATGGTTTATTAATCAATAAAGTGTGAAGGAAAATAATGAAAGTATAAGGTCATCATCACTAGCCAAATTTGCAAGATCTAAATAAAGAATTTATGCAATCAAAATTATATCTTGTATATCAATTTTCTCAAAATGGGAGTTATGATCAAATTATTATTCCTCATTAAATTAATTATAATATATTTGTATTGACTTAAAGTCATGTTAGGGTTCAATAGAGGAATTATTAATAGGTTTCGAGGAGGAGTATGAGACTTTGGAATATACAAACAAAATAAAAAACCATAGATGAGAGTAATGGTCAAAAGAAGGTTTAGATTTTATTTAAAAATAAAAAATAAAACTAGAAGTTCAAACCCTAAAGACCAAACCCTGTAGGGTGTAAGATCAAATGGGTCACTGAACAAAATAAATAAAACAATCATTTTCTTATTTAGTTAGGGAAAATAAATGTGAATGGTAATAAAGATTAAGTTAGCCTAACTTAATGAACTTAGTCTTGAAAAATGTAGATTTATGATATGAAATTGATAAAGAGGATAACAGTACTTAGTTTTAGATGTGACGAGTATATTCTTTAGTAACTTCCACTCTATGGTCAATTTTGATTCTACTATTAGACATAAGATTATGAAGCTCCAATAGACCGATAAATGACATGTTCTATATTTAGGTTCAAACCTATACTTGTGATTCATCTTTGCGCCCATATCTTCAACCCTTTTCTTGTAGTGTTGACCCTCATCTATTTCCTTGATCTTTTCACTCTTGAGTTTTGATTGAGACTTCAATATCTTTATTTAGCCAACCCAAGGAGTATGGTTTTAGGTGTTGCCTTGTTTTAAAACCAAGCTATTCAACTAGATATGAAAAATAAATCTTGAGAATAGGATCAAACCATGACACAAGATACACACATGGCATAAGTGCTAAAATAGACACAAAATTTTAATAAGGGTATGCAAATTTTATTATTAAACCTATGAAAAAAATGACATTAACTAGCATCTATAACCAACAAGAATTTAAGTATAGGAAAATATTTTTCTTCTATTGAGGGGGCATAAGAAAAAACACACAAATTTATGAACTCAAACTAAAGGTTACTCCTCAATATGATTCATGAGAAATAAAAACCAAACAATTCACTTATATTTCTAAAATATTATCAATTAGTCAACTATTTGTTACAAAATCCAAAAAAGAACAAAAATATATATCAAAGATAATTATATTGGGGCTAAAACCATATTTATAAAGCCATAGGAATTCTTATAAAATTGTAACCAAAGGAGATCAAGAGAATTCTTAAAGAATAAAGAATGAGAAAAAGAGAAAAGATAAATGTCAAAATACTTGAACCACCTGCAAGATTATCTTTCATTGATACAAAATCAATGACTAAGATAAGGAACACATGGGTAGTTAGGAACTTTATCATAACCATTCAAATCCATGATGGCCTTTATTAGGTGCATGTTTCATCTATAAGCATTAAGTGAAGAGAGCCCATGAAATCTAGCAAAGAAAGGGTCACATTCATCTATATTATATTTTTTATGGTGGCTACAATCAATAGTCATTAAAGTGATGGAGACATGCACTGAAGATGAAGTGAAAAGAGCCACCTAAAATATATCATTTGACTAGAGTATTAAATAATCTTGGAGGGGTGAAGAACCATTATAATATTACTAGGAGGAGAGGTAGCTTACCACATAAATATCTTCAAAATAGGTTCAACCTTATTTTACAAAGGAGAGATTGAGAATATATCATATTTAACATCAATGCTTTATATAATTGGAAGGATATTAGCATGGTGGGAACCCCAAAATTTGTTGAAAATGGGGAATGAAAAATAGAGAGGGGCTCGTCATGAAGTTTGACATAATAACGAGGGCAGGTGATGCAAATAATTCCACACCATTGGGTGCTACCAAATATTAATGATAGGTACATCCCAAAAGATGTTGAAATGGCGAGGGTTGCTTTAAAACTGATCTGCAATTAAGGAGCTACAAATAAATTGCACTTTACTCTTAACTACATATTTTATCCCAATCCAACATAATTGTGTGATTATAAGTCTTAACTGTTGAAATTACAACAAAAAGAGTTCACTTAATCCTTTATCCAAATTTAATGAAACATAGGCTAAAACTCAAAGAATTAAAATACTGGAAAGGAATTAAAGTAAGAAGAGAATAAGAGATCACGAGCTTGATAACGAAGTTTGCTCAATTTGAGCTATATCTCCAAGTCTGCTTCTCAACGTTGGACCGCTTTATTGATATCACCAAGCTTCAATAGCCTTCTTATAATATCCAAGCTTTAATCACTTATAATCTCTCTTTACAATTTTACAATTCTTGGTGTAATAGCACCTTGTAATTTCTCTCCTTCAGTAATTCTCCACCTTACCAGGAGCATAAAAACTCTCAAATGTCTGAATGAAAAATTGACACTCCTACCCCCGTTTTATACATAATTTTGCATATGGGGTTAAAAACCACCATAATAAATAAATAACTCCCCTCAAACAAATTAACCCCTTTTAAATATTTTGTTCAACCCCTTTTGGCCTTTAATTAGGCTTCATAACAATTTAAGGGGTTAAAATAACCATAAAAGGTTATTTTGTTAATAAATTGGGCTAGAATATGCTTTAAATACGACACAACCCATTTATAAAAATAACTTCCCCATAAAAAAACAATTTAATTTGCTTAAGCCCTTAACACCTATTCACGGGCTCATTTGGTTTTTGAATTGTTAAGTTGTTTTTCTTTAAAAATGGAGGGTTATTTCTTTGTTTTTTTTATGAGTTAATCTTTTTGATTTTTAGGAGATTTGGATCCCACCAAATCCGGTTGGGATCCCACAAAATTTGATCCCACCAAATGGATTTTGTGGAATAAACTTCCACCACTTTATTTTTTTCAAAAATAAAGCATGGTGTACATGAATTTTGTGAGATTTTTGCCACATCACCTGCAATTTCCACATCACCATCCAGTCAACTGCCACATCACATGCTGACATCATCATTTTGACTCAAACTTTGACTTGGTGTAACTTTGGCATACAGACTCCGTTTTTGACAAAAAAAACACCTTTGGAAAGGTCTTGACAAGCTCTTCGTGATGATGCTAATTTTGACCACTTTTGTGACAGTCAATTTTTTACCTTTTTTTCTAGCCCCCTAGTTCACTAGTTTGACCAATCTTTGACCAAGCATAAATCTTGCCTACGACCTCCTTTTGACACGATTCAAGTTATGTCGGGATTGTGTCGGAGAGCTCTACACAATGATGCTAGTTCTGATAGATTCTAAGACTGTGATATTTTTTTGAGGTTTTCTAGATCCACCTAGATCAAAAACCCTTGAAAAGAGAAGAGATGAGAGGAGAAGGAGCTACTATGATTGTAGTGATTCAAATAAAGTTTTCCAAATAATTTGATGGATAATGGAAAACATTTAGAAGAACTTAATTTTAAATTCACTGAAAGGACATGAACAATTTTGAGACCAATCATAATAGAGAGAGATGAGACCCACATGAGCAGAATGCTCACAAGAAAAAATATTTTTAGATTCATTGGGTTTAACACTAAAAAAATTCTAGATAAAATCATGAACAAAGACCATGAGAGATAATAAGGCACTAGAAGCCAAAGGAAAGTCTTCATTTACATCATGAGCCTACAACACAAAATTAGGTAACATGAATCACTAGAATGATCTAATATTTGAAAAGGGGGGACTTGATAATAAATGTTGAACACCCAAAATACTAAGTATATTGAGAGGGGGGGTGAATCAGTATTCTATTAAACCATTTAGTCATAATCCAACCAATAAGCAAAACATATCTAATTGCAGCTATGAATGCAAACATGAAAGAGATCACAACACCACATAACACATGAACACCAAGATTTTTACATGGAAACCCCAAAAAGGGAAAAACCACGATGAGGATTAGCTCACAATATATTATAACTGGTTATAAGATATTATAAGGGCTCACTTCCAAGACTCACTATCCTTCTAAGGCTCATAGCCAGAAATAGATACAAAACAAAAGTGGCTACACAACCAAGGTGTAAACTAATGTAGGATGCACCTTGTACTGATTTCAGTTCCAAAGAAGCTTTGAATGCAAAATACTGCTATGCTCAGCAGTCGCTCAACATACACAATAATTCTGCCCTTATACTGATCTTACACATACAAATTCACAAGTTCGCACAATATCATATTTTGCACACATCATATTGCCTTGTCATTACACTATGCAACTCAAAAAATGTTCCACATATATACCCTATTACATCCACATATATGAATTAGGTCGGCCTAATTAGATGTAGCCCTATTTTAATTCAAAATCTCTTTGTCAGCTTCAAACTTGATTCAAAAACATCTTCACACTCAAATCAAACATGCAAAAATTGATTTAGGTCAGCACAGATTTAAAATAGATCCCCTTAACATCCGCAATACATATTAATCTTCATAGCATAATTTCAAGTATTAGGTCGACCAAGAATTAGACCTAATCACAAAATAAGCCAATCTAACCAACATCAATCATCCACATATCATATAAAAATGCACCATCTAGAATGTATGTAGTACTAAAACTTGTAAACCATCTCCCAAAATTGCTAAGTTTGATTCCAAACACTAGAGGAATGAGGACTAGATAACTCGTACCATCTTGCATTATATAAGCCAAAAATATTGTATGTCAATTGTCTGTTACTTGCCACTTTCAGCCTATTCAACCAAAATCGATGAAATCTTGATCATAGATGTATTTAGTAGTCCTTAATAACATACTATAACTGCATAAGCCGATCTTATAACACAAGCAATTTCAGACCAAATTACCAGATCAAGGTGTCACCAAAATTATTTACCGAATTAGACAAAACCGTAAACAAACAATGTTGGCATCAATGACAACACATCAAAGGGTTTCTTCTTCATTGTTCCAAAAATATTCCCCTTTTTCATTGATGGTAACATGTACCAAAAAATGAATCTCCAAAAATTCAAAGCATCCATCATCAAAGACTTGTATGAACTCCCCCTTTCAAACATACATTAGAACTTCTCCCAAAATCTCTATTACTCATCAAACCTTCTCCTTCACACAATTTCTTAACAACCTTTCCGAGCAGAAAATTTTCCAACTTCTCAACACTTCTCCCCCTTTGACATCAAGGACAAAGGGTGTGTCAGTGAGACACATGTATAGAAAGACAACTAAAATGAAATGACTAGCTCCCCCTTAGGGAGTTATCCCAAGTATTACATCTGATCATATGCACAAGAAAGAAAAATTGAAAGCAACTGAAACAAAGTAATAATATACAAGGTGGAATGTGTTCAGAGGAGGAATCAACCTCAAGCTCCTTGACAATGGCTTCCCAAGCATATTTCCCTTCATCCTGATGCAGAGGAAGGACTTAACCTAACACAACTTGACTGCTTTTACACCCTTCACACAATGGTTCATCTCAAACAATGCCTAAAGGCTTCCTAATGCACATGGAAACATGGGAACAACACCCTAATATAATTCAAAATTGAAGACAACATGGAACATGGAATGCTTGGTTTTTTCATTCTTGTTTCAACACATCCTATGGGTTCCCAGACATTCATAGCCCCAAACAACTAATTAACACAATGATTCGTGCAAATAAGGGCTTGCTACTAGTAGGTGCATCTAGACAACAACACCAAAAAAGGAAAGAAAAACTTGTCATATGAACTCATGGCTTGTGAAGACCTCTTACAACTTTGTTTATTGATTCCCCAATCAACCATGATCGGACAATGTGTGGGTTTTTCCAAACCCTCAAGCCACTAAGGTTTCAAGATAGTTTATACACAAATGCAAGCATACTATCATTAATAACTACACCAAAATTGAAAACTATACCCTATCCTCTTACCAAAGTGAGGGTAGAAATAGGAAAAAAATTTCCACCAAGTCTCATGGGTTTTCATCAATGGAAACTCTTTCAATTGTTTTTATTTGCTCCTTGGAAACTCTAGGTAGGGTTTATACCTATTCACACAAAAATTGCAATATCTTTCAAAAAACACTACAAAATTCTACCAAAAAAAAAGCATTAGAAAGATAAAACTCTTCCCCAACTTCCTCAATCACCATTAGGGTCATATTAGATCGTACTAGTTCGTACATGTTTCTTAAACTATTTTACACAGAAAATTGCAAGTGCAATGTGGAAAAATAAAGTTTGTTGCATTCCAAATTTCTCCAACCTTTGTGCTTGAGATTACATTACATATTTATCATATCACAACCATTCCCAATTTCAAGACCAAATACCAATTCCCATTAACCAACTTTGCAAAGTTGCAAGCAAATTTTGTTGACAACAATGACAAGTTTTGCAACTTTTTACAACTTTTAACAACATTGCACCCAAACATCCTAAACTCATCATAAATGACCCCAAATGGTCTTAAATGACCTTATTGACCTAAAACAAACCAAAATTCAAAGATTTTCAACATGAAAACAAAGTGCATCAAAGGTGCATCAAAGGATGCCCCTGCATCATACTCGCCAGAGAGAAAGAATTCAAGTTCCACTTGAATGGAGGTCTGCAACAGTACAACCGTGCTTGAGAATGTCTGCTTTAGTCATCCATGTTGCATCTTCAATGGGAAGACCCTTCCACTTGACCAAATATTGGAGATATGCCTTATTCCTTGTCTTCTTGAGTTCCTTGGTATCAATGATACATTCCAACTCCATAGGTCTGTTAGGTGGAAGATCTTAGACCCATTCAACATCTAAGAGTGATTGTGAACTTGCTCCATCATCTGTAACAACATCCCCTTTGAAAGGATACAAATTAGAAACATTGAATATAGGTGAAATGCCAACTCCCTTGGGTAACTCAATTTCATATGCATTGTTTGCAAACTTATGCACAATCTTGCAAGGCCCTATATTTTTCATCTACAACTTGGAGTATTGACCCTTTGGAAATCTCTTTTCCCTAAGATGGGCTAAAACCAAATCCCCAACTTTGAAATCAACTTCTCTTCTCTTCATATCTTCCCTTTACTTGTATTTGTCAATACTATGTTGAAGTTGCTCTCTAAGTTGTTGATGGATCTCCTTCATTGCAATAGAAAATTTCTCCCCTTCAAAACTTGGTCTTTCCATTCCACTGATATCTCTGAACTCAAATACCCCTCTAGGTTGTAAACCATAAACTACTTGAAAAGGACTCTTCCCAATACTCCTATTCATGGAATCATTGTAGGAAAAATGTGCCTGAGGTAAGAAAAGATCCCACTAAGTAGAATGCTCCTTGGATAGACATCTCAAAAGGTTTCCCAAGCTTCTATTAACCACCTCAATCTACTCATCAGTTTGAGGATGATATGCATAACTAAAACTGAGGTTAGTGCCAAGTTTCCTCTACAAAGTCCTCCAAAAATGTCCAATGAATTTACTATCTCTATTTGAAACTATACTTAGAGGCAAACCATGAATTCTCACCACGTCTTTGAAGAAAAGACTTGCAATATATGATGCATCATTGGTGATTTTACAAGGGATGAAATGAGCCCTTTTTGAGAACCAGTCAACTCCAACATAGACTGAGTCAAAACCCCTTCGTGTTCTTAGCAACCCCATGAAAAAATCCATGCTAATAGACTCCCAGGGCCTATTTGGAATAGGAAGAGGCTGATACAACCCTGCATTGGTGCTACTTCCCTTTGCTCTTTGAAAAATGGTGCATTTCTCAACAAACTTCCTTACATCAGTCTACATTTAAGGCCAAAAATAATGTCTTCTTAACTACTCTGATATCTTATCAAGCACAAAATGACCTATTAAACTACCACAGTGCTTTTCCTTTATTAGATTGTCTCTCATTAAGCATTTAGGTACACAAAGTTGTGCCTCTTTGAATAAAAAATCATCTTGAATTAGAAAATCAAGCCATTTATCATTGGTGTTGTTATGAGGCTACACACAAAACTCATATATCTCCTTGAAATCTGCATCATCAGCATACATACCTTTCAATGATTCAACTCCCACACTTTGCAACTGAATCTCTTGCACCATGAGTGCTCTCCTACTTAAAGAATCAACTTCTTTATTGGATTGTCCCTTCTTATGCTTGATAGTGAAAGTGAAACCTTGCAAGATTTCTACCCACTTGACATGCCTATGACTAATTTTCTCTTGAGTATTTAAGAATTGAAGAGCATGGTTATCAGTAACGACTATAAAATCCTTTGGAAGAATATAAAGCCTTCATTCTTTTAAAGATTGGACCATAGCATACATTTCTAGATCATAAGAGGAGTATTTCTTTTTAGCCTCATTCAATTTCTCACTAAAGAAAACAATAGGTATGTTATCTTGACTTGACACTACACCTATAGCATAGCCACTAGAATCACATTCAATTGAAATGACCTTATTAAAATATGGTAAAGCCAATATAGGTTGCTCTGCTACTCTTTTCTTCAAATGTTGAAAGCTCTTTTCAGCCTCCTCAGTCCAAACAAACTTTCTTTTCCTTTCTCCCTTTATGGTGTCTATTATGGGTGCACACATATGACTGAAACTCTTAATGAATTTCCTATAAAAGTTTGCTAATCCATAAAAAATTATTACCTCAGCAACTAACTTAGGTGGAATCCAATTCAAGATTGCTTCAACTTTGCCAAGATCCATTTTCAATGTTCCCTTTGTGATCACAAACCCAAGGTATAGCGGCCTTGTCTTTAGAAACTAACACTTTTTTAGATTAGTCATTAGTTTATCATCATTCAATCTTCTAAATAACAAATCCAAATGATGTAAATTCTCTTCTTTTCTAGAACTAAAAACTAAAATGTCATCAATTTCGGCCTCCTACAAGGATCTCCTAACTAGGCTTCTATAGCCATAATTCAGAGACTGGACATCTAACCTGAATAGCTATTCGATCATCATGGAGGTGCATTTAACTTGTCAACCCAGGGACGTAGACTTGAAATGGGTCAGCACTATATGTGCACTAGGAATTCCTAAGTAGCCATCTCTAATCTACAGC
Source organism: Sequoia sempervirens (assembly GCA_007258455.2). Classification (NCBI taxonomy): domain Eukaryota; kingdom Viridiplantae; phylum Streptophyta; class Pinopsida; order Cupressales; family Cupressaceae; genus Sequoia; species Sequoia sempervirens. Next base: position 101,022 of record VDFB02265590.1, read on the forward strand.
TAAGAAACACACAATATTGAAAGTAAATTGTAGGAAGGAAATAAAGAAAATGTTGAGCATTAACCAACGACTATGCTAAACTGAGATGCATAACAAGAATAAAGATTTGTGCGAATAGATAGGAAACTAATTTTTCTACTTTGGCTACAAGAACAGACACATAATGGACTTCTAATGGCTATAGGAACAATCAATGCCAAATTTTGAACTAAGTACAAAAATTAACAACTAAGCTAATTACTCTAAAGAAAGGATTACTTACCAAGTGGGCCCCCCTGGATGAGTATCCACTAAGACTAATACAAACCCAAATACTCAAATTCAGGCTATCATCTCATTCATTGAAAATTTTGTACACAGAATAATCAACATTTATGGAAAAATAAAGAGTATGCTCAATACATTATCAATATCATTTTCCACAATCAAGAACTAAGGGGTCGAACCTCCTTAGAAGGAGATTCAAATCCAAATTTATTCTACCAGCTAAACAGGGTGGTCAACTCCCACTAACTGGGAGGACGCAATTTAGGGAAAGCAAGGAAAAGAGTGGCAAAGTGGTTTACACCTGTAGGGAATCCAATCAGACATTCATGCCCAAACATGGACTCAACGTTGTAGTAACGCCCATGATTGCTCAATGCCATAAATACAAGGTGGTTACAATTGATTGTCGTGGGGAATCGGTCGATGTCACTCTTCAGTTGACTCCTTTGAATGATTCCCCTGCATGATCATCTATTGGTTTCCTTTCCCAACTTAGCATCCACCAATTGTGTCCTGCATGGCAATGTCATTACGCATAATAATTGCACATCTAAAATCACCTTAGAGAACATTCATCAATCACATGCAAAATTAATATAGATAATCTGCATAATATGTTAATGTCATTGAAACTTCACAAGGATAGGATAAACCCATTGTCAACGGTTTGAGGGAAACAATATACAAAATATTAGCATTTGACGACTAAATTTCATGACAATGCTAGCAAATGAACTATAAAATCTACCCGATATTTAACCAAAAACTAGGCTCATCATCCCCCCCAGCCTAATGTCTTGTTGGTCCTCCAACAGTGGAAGGGTTGTTCTTTTGTTTGGTTAAGGCTTTGAAATTTGCAACTACAAGCTTGCCAACATCCGTTGCTGCAGTACGTGAGTCTAGATCCCAATAAAATCCTCCCAGTCTATCAAATTTGTTCCACCTTGGCCTTTCTGTATCAGCATCATGCTAGTAGAATCTGTAGTTTGGTACAGGCAACATAAGAATGGGTGGCTGGAAGGTTAGGGGAAGCCAAAATCTCCCCTTTTCTCTACCAAGCCAGATGTACCTGTCAATTCTCTTCAATGCTGCAACATAGCTATGAATAGAATGGGGTTCAGCTTGTTTCAACTCATCTATTAAACTATTCCATCACTGAGCTAGATAGCCTCTTATGAGCTCCTCTTTTGTTGTTGTTTTAACCTCATACTCAATATAGACAACTTCAATCCAGGGCATGATTCTGTTACCATAGCTTGGTTTGAGGAGCATCCTAAGCCATTCTTTGCAGATATCCTTTGGGTTACTTGACTCGGCCCTAATGGATAAGGGGATATTGGATTCCATTCTTCTATAAGCACTATTCTGCTCACCCCAATTAATTTCATTTTGTGACCAAGACATAAATGCTCTCAGTTGAACATCCCCAACATACAACAACGGGTTCCAATCATGATCTTGTGTGACAGCATAATTGTGCAAATAAAATTCACATAACAGATTTTTCATCTTAGGGGAAGCAATTATGTAGGCATTGAAGAATTCAACAAGAGTTTCAATGGAGGGATTTAAATTTGAAATAATTTTTGATATTATGAAAGAGATATATTTCTCTTTCAAGTGTAGGGCATAAACCCTTGTAGGAGCTTTGCATTTAAGAATTTGTGGCACTAGGGTCACAATGTTATCTACTTTCTTCTTTAAAGTAGCAATCTCCTCATTTTTCTCCTCAATAATCTCATCCCTCTCTTGGATTTCCTTTTTCAACTTCTTTTTCTCTTGTTTCCATTCTATCTCCCTCCTTTCTATTTCTTTCCATAGATTTAAAATTGTTGCATGAATTGTAAAATTAGGAGGGTTATGAATTCCTACCAATGTTTTTGTTGATGGCTGCTCCCCATATGACACTATCCACATGAACTCGGGTTTTTCAATTGTCTGCGGCTACAAGGGTGCTATTTCTTCATCCTCTTCTTGTTGCAGGACCTCTTGTTCCTATTCCTAGGCTAGGTTTTGCTGTAGGAACCCCTACTCATCCTCAAACTCCTTTGCAATACTAGCAAGGTCTTCCAATGTCACTTTTACTGCTTCCTCAGAGATATCTTCTTTCTTTTTCTCAACCTATTCTCATTCCACTAAAGTTTTGATGTCCCCATGTGATGTATCATCATGCCTAGGGTTTTCCTGTGAAGGTTCATAAAAATCTGGTCCAATTGGTTTTGATTTCCTAGAGACGCTCTTACATTTTCCTTTGGTTGCAAGATGAATAGGGTCAACCTTTCTTTTCCTATCACTTGGCACATCTTTTTCTACAGGCTGGGTTTGGCCTTTTTCTTTTTCTTTTCTTGCTTTAGCTTCTTTCTTTCATGCCCTAGTTCTCATTAGGGTTTTTAGGGGGACATCGTCATTAGAATCAGACAAAGAGCTTGCTTTTTTTGAATGTTCTATTTCAGAGGAACTAATGTTTATGGCCTCCTCTGCTGTTGTAGGAGGATTTATACTAGAATTGGCACCAGAAATTGAAGCACCAGAGGTGGCTTCAACTATACTTAATCTTCTACTAGACCTACGAGATTGAGGTATAACCCTAGGTGGAAAATGCTCAACATTGGAAAATTCTTCTTAATAGTAATTTTGATTAACTTGAAAAAAATCCTCCCAAGTCATTCTAGACACATCATGCAAAGATTTCTTAACTAGCAATTTTATCAAGCAATGGTGGGAGATAGAGTTATCCCTACCTTTCTGGGTCTCGGCTGTCATGATGGAGAGAAGATTGTATAAGACATTAGGCACGTTCATCCTCCTTATGTGCCTCATGTGACTCAAGAGCTTAAAATGTATTGAATGCAAATTTGGCAATCATCCCTCACAGGTGATATACCTTATAATGTGAACAACTACCTACTTCCATGGTTTAGGTAGAGACACTCTTTTTGTGCCCTGTTTGTCAATGCTAATTGGTGGATTGCCATGTACTATGAATTCTGCTCTGGCCGATCTAGCGTCCCTAGAGGCAAGGTAATGCTCACCATCGGCAGGAAACCCTGAAATTTTTGCAATTCTCTCCTCATTCACCACCACTTCTAACCCTTTTACCATGGATTTTCCTTCTGAGAATGTTTGGGTGAATTCAAGTTGAATGCCCTCATAAAAGCCATCTAGTTTCATGAAATAATCGAACCATCCACAACATTGAAATTCTACCAAACATTGTGCATCTTGCAATAAAGCGTCATGAATTGAGGGTTCATTCTGAATTAAGCCACCCCCCATTGTTTGAAATCCCTATCACTCAGCGAAATTTCCTTCCCCTGCAATTTTTGTTTTGAAAACCACCACCTTTCTTGCTAAATTTTTACTACCAGTGTCAACTGAATTCCCTTCTTTGTCTCTGCTTTTTACCATTTACTACTTATTCTTGAGATTATGATAAGGCAATTAAGGCAAGGAAAGGGATGATAAATGAGAGTGATAATGAAAATAATTGGTGGCTTGGTTACCATCACTTCACACATGCAAGCTAGATTTTCAAATCGACTTGTTTAAATTTTATGACATAGCCAGGTTATGATTTGATGTACGGGCGGTTTATTTTCATTCTGTTATCCCCCCCAGCCTAATTTTGGACATGTGTCAACATATGTGGGAAGGAGTGGTGGCTTGACAGGAAATAATGATATATTATGCAATCAACTATAATAATGTGTGATGATTAAATAAATGCGCTCAAAAGGTAATTAAGAGATGAGAATTACCACATACATACTTGAGTGTGTGAAGGATGCATTGCAAATATCAACGAGAGAAAGTACCGATTTTCCTTTTTTTGAAATGATTGAGAAATTAATCAAGAGTGAAGCGAAGTGGAGTGAGGTGGAATTAAATGATGGAAGAGAGAGAGGAAGGTGGTACAAATGGACAAATGGGTGAATGGGCGAAGAAATGGATTTCCACTAAGGTGGAAATCTTTATTATGAAAAAGTATGTACCTTAATTTAGCCAAAAGATGGGACACTAGGTCAACCAACTTTGGCTGCAAGAAGCTCATGTACTGAATGTTGAGTGAATTGTTGCAGGGGCCCTTCCTTGGAGGTTGGCTCAAGTAGCTTGATTCTATCAAGGCTAATGATGGTGGGCTAAACAACTCCATTAGGAAAGACTTCGGAAATGTTGAACAATCCTAACCACCTGGTCCACAACTTCCCCGCATTGTCCTAATGCTTTAGGTCATATGACAAAACCCAGTCACTTGGCGAAAACTTGTTTTCCCAATCATGCCATCTCATCCTCTAATTTTGCACTACTTCAGTGTGGTGCAAGGCTATCCTTCTCATTTCATCTAAAGCATTTGGCTACATGACCAAAATAGGAATATGGATCAAGGTTGCCTTGGAAAATGCTCTGCAACAGTCTTTTGTCCATTCAACATCTCTTGCTAGGTGAGTGTACAATGGCAAGGGGAAATGGTCTTCCTTAGTGGTAGTGTTAAGTTTTCTGTAATCAACACAAACTCGCCAATTCCCTCCTTTTTTTGGAACAATCATCAATAAATTCATCCACTGGCTATCTGAAATGAGACAAATAAATCCAGTAGCTATCAATTTCTGCAACTTTGTTTTAACGGCTTCTCTTAATGCAGGGTTGATTCTTTGTTGAGGTTTCCCTACTAGTTGACAATCGACTCTTATGTATATTTGTTGAATGCAGAACTTAGGATCTGGTCCCTTCATATCATGGTAGTTCCATGCAACTGCATGTTGATGAGATTGTTGTAATTTTTTGAGTCCATATGGAGCCATGGTATGGAACATGCCTGTTGTTGCAGGAAGTTTCTCTACAGACAAAGTGGCTGCATGAAGAGTGACTGCAGGAAGCTCAGGGGGAAGCGTACGAATAGAAGTAGAAGATGATGGTTGTCCCTCTTCATAATGGTTCTGGATTATACTAGATAACACCTCTTCTTCACCTTGAAACTACAAGAAAGGACTTCTACCTAGCATCATGAGTTGCACCACTGAGTTAACTTCCCTAATTTCCCAATTGTCATGTGGCCATAGAGAGAAAATCATGAGGTCTGTTGGATTCTCCCATGAGTCTTGAAGGTCTATATCATCAAGATACATAGTGGAATTATTAACAAGCTGCGGGACAGTAGGATGAGGTCTCATACATGTAATTTTTAGTTGTTGCAGGATGTGCTTAGTCATCGCATTAATTGTTTCCCCTAAATCACTCAAGGAATTCTTTACTTGAATCTAATGGATAACAATTTCTACTACAAAATTATTTGGATCATTGTACTTGGGAAGGGTCTCTTTTCCAAGCATGATGTCAGCAAATTGTCTCATCACATGGACTGTAGTCGAGTATTTCTTCTTTTTTCTGACTTCTTAAGATAACCTTCCTTGATTGTTTTTCCATGTATAGGGACATCCTTTATGGCCTGAAATAGGGATTTCTGAACACCCATGATGTCGAGAGTTGCATCTTCCTTTCCTTTCTCATACTTGGCAACTTCCAATTCTCAAGGGAATGGTGGCTTTTGTTCAGGATGTTTAGGTACTATTAGTTGAATAAGATCATTTAGAGGTTCTTGTTCCTCTTCCATAGGTAGCTCAATGATGATGGGTGTGGAAGGAGTGGATATAGTAGTTCCTGAACACCATTGAATATCACCTTGTTTTGGAACCCAATGCTCCCTCTGTGCACCAAAGAGGACTTGATCTTCCTTAATATGAATTGGTTTAATCTCAGGTGGAATCTTGTTGTCAATGTTAGTTACCATCTTGCATCTACATTCCTTCTTCTTTTGTCTGTAATGAGGGCAGTATTTTGCCAACATTGCCTCTACCTCCATATGTTTGTCTTTGGCTTGAAGTGTACCCACTTGAGTAGCTAGGTTTTTTGTAACATCCTACTTGAAATCTGTTAACACGTTAGCGATCTCCATCCTTAGAACTCCATTGGTAGAAGATTGGTAAGTTTTCTCCTCTTTTGAAGCTATTCTGGAATAGTCCTGACATATTTCCTTGATATCTTCCCAAGAGATTTGAGTGATATCTCCTCCTACCATCAGGTCCAGAGCATCACTATAACTCTCATTGATTCCTGACAAGAAAAGAAACTTTTGAAATTTCTCATTAGGTGCATGGTGTGGAGATTCCTACATGCAAGACAACAACCTTGAAATGTAATCTTCCAAGCTCTCATCTTCCTTTTACTACATCCTAGAGGCATCACTTCCTTTTGTATCACTACCCCAACAATATTCCTTATATTTTCCAAATAACTTTGTCTTCATGTCCTCCCAAGTTTCCATGGTATTTCTTCCTAGACTCACAAACCATCCTAGTGCAACTTCTCTCAAAGTGGTGGGAAGTAGCTCAAGCCCAGGAGCATCAATGGTGTAGTCATGATCCTAGTAGAGTAGGTCATATTCAAACAAGACGGTATCACCCATGTTTTCTTGATAGATTTTCAAGGAAAAGGGCTATCAATCTAATTTTGGGTTTTTAATTGAAGCTCCAGAACTAGTCAAATGGTTTTTCTTCTTCTTCTTTTTTGGGCAGACTTGGGATCTCAACTTTTTGCAATATCAACTCAGCATCAGCTAGCTCACACAAGGAGTGAGCAAAAGAACATCAGATCATTACTTTCCTAAACAAGGGGTATTCCAAGAACAACCCAGAAGAAATGATATAATAGAGAAATTATCAATGACTCAGAAGAACCTCCTAGCTTGACACCATCCCCAACAACGACACCAAAAATGTCAACCTCCTACAAGGATCTCCTAACTAGGATTCTATAGCCATAATTTAGAGACTAGACATCTAACCTGAATAGCTATTCGATCATCATGGAGGTGCATTTAACTTGTCAACCTAGTGATGTAGACTTGAAATGGGTTAGCACTGTACGTGCACTAGGAATTCCTAAGTAGCCATCTCTAATCTACAACTAAGAAACACACAATACTAAAAGTAAATTGTAGGAAGGAAATAAAGCAAATGCTAAGCATTAACCAGTGACTATGCTAAATTGAGATGCATAACAAGAATAAAGATCTGGGCGAACAGATAGGAAACTACTTTGTCTGCCTTGGCTATAGGAAAAGACACATAATGGACTTCTAGTGGTTGTAAAAACAGTCAATGCCAAATTTTGAACTAAGTACAAAAATTAAAAACTAAGCTAATTACTCTAAAGAAAGGATTACTCACCAAGTGTCCCCCCTTGGATGAGTATCCACTAAGACTAATACAAACTCAAATACTCAAATTCAAGCTATCATCTCATTCATTGAAAATTATGTAAATAGAGTAATCAGCTTGGATGTATGGAAAAATAGAGAGTATGCTCAATACATTATCAATGTCATTTTCCACAATGAAGAACTAAGGGTTTGAACCTCCTCAGAAGGAGATTCAAATCCATATTTATTCTACCAGCTAAATACGGTAGTCAATTCCCACTAACTGGGAGGAAACCATTTAGGGAAAGCAAGGAAAAGAGTGGCAGAGCGGTTACACTTGCAAGGAATCCAGTCAGACATGCATGCCCAAACGTGGACTCAACGCTGCAGTAACACCCACAATTGCTCAATGCCATAAATACAATGTGGTTACAATTGACTGTTGTGGGGAATTTGTCGCCATTGCTCTTCAGTTGACTCCTTTGAATGATTCCCCTACATGATCATCTGTCAGTTTCCTTTCCCAACTTAGCATCCACCAATTGTGTCCTGCATGGCAATGTCAGTACGCATAATAATTGCACATCTAAAATCACCTTAGAGAACATTCATCAATCACATGAAAAATTAATATAGATAATCTACATAATATGTTAATGTCATTGAAACTTCACAAGGATAGGATAAACCCATTGTCAACAATTTGAGGGAAACATTATACAAAATATTAACATTTGATGACTAAAGTTTGTGACAATTCCAACAAATGAACTATAAACTCTACCCGAGATTTAACCAAAAACTAGGCTCATCAATCAAGATAAACCACTACAAACTTACCAATAAAAGGCTTGGGAACTTCATTCATGAGCCTCATGAAAGTGTTGGGTGCATTGAAGAGACCAAAAGGCATTACAATCCATTCATAGAGACCTTCATTTGTATTAAATCTTGTCTTCCACTCATCACTTTGTTTGATTCTGATTTGGTGATACCCACTTTTGAGGTCTATCTTGGAAAAGAAGCTTGCTCCACTTAGGAAATCCTTCAAATCTTCTATCCTTATAATTGGGAACCTATATACCTAATTGTGATCTTATTTATGGCTCTAGAATCAGTGCATATTCTCTATTATCCTCCCTTCTTAGGTGCTAGGACAATGGGAACCACCCAAGGACTAAGGCCTTCTCTTATTAGCCCTTTATCAAGCAACACCTGCACTTGCTTCTTGATCTCCTCATTCCATTGTGGTGCCATTTTGTAGGCTGCTTTATTAGGAAAACTATCCCCTGGTATGAGGTCAATGTGATGACTTATATCCCTAATTGGAGGCAATGAGTTTGGGATCTCATCTACCACTATATCAACATGTTTCTTGAGCAAATCTTGGATCTCCAAAGGAAACTCATCCATATTAACTATTGTCACAATATTCCTAGGTCTAGTTATGATTGCAAATCCATTTCCTCCTCTTTCATGGTTTTAATGAACTCTTTCTCTCCTACCAACATCACACTATATCCCACTTGTTCTTGGCTTTCCTCTTTCAAAGGTGTTAAAGTGTAAGAGACCCCATCCTTCCCTATGACATAGGTGTTTTTCCTACCATCATGGACCGCTTTTCTATCATATTTCCATGGTCTACCTAGCAACATATGGCAAACACCCATGGGAATAATGTCACACAAAACTTTGTCCTTATATATCCCTATTTGGAATTCTACCCAACTTTGTTGATTTACTAACACTTGTTCCCTTTATTTAGCCATGAGACCTTATATGGAGTGGCATGGGGTAATCTTTTCAACTTTAAATTGTCTACCATTTCCACATAAACTAAGTTATAAGTACTACTAGAATCACCGACAACCTAACAACATTTACCTTGGCACTTGCAAGTGGTCCTGAAGAGTGATTTTCTTTGGGGTGGCTCCTTCTCCATGGGAACTTTTATCAAGGTTCTCCTCATCAAAAAATACTCTCCAACTTCTAGTTCTTCAATTTGTGTTGAAGAATTTACACTTTCAACATCTCCACCTTGTGCTACTTGATTCCTCCTTTCACTCCTAAAAGAAGTAGATGATTGTTCTTCAGGGAACTCCTATGCTTGATGGCTTGCAAATTTATTACATTTGTAGTATTTTCCAATCAAGCCACTTGATCCTCCTCTACGCCCAAATTTTCCCCTAAAATTTGATGTTCTTCCCCTAAAACTACCCCTAGAATTTGAGGTTTGTTCTTGAGAATTACTTGTCTCTCCTTGAGACCTTTGGGACTATCCTCTCCCAGCAAATGATCCTCTTCCTCTAAAAGTCCTTCCCCTACCTATGCTTTGTTTCTCTTGTCTTATTTTCAACTTTTCTTCAGCCTTCATGGCTAGTTGGTAGCATCCTTCTACCATTCTAGGGCTTGTGAGACTTAGTTCATCTTGTAGGCTATATTTCAGCCCATTCAAGTACCTTGTAACCTTATCAACATCCTCCTCCATATGGCCTGATCTAATACTCAATTTGTAGAATTCTTTCATATATGCCTTCACATCCATGTCTTCTTGTTTCAAATTTTGTAGTTTCCTATACAATTGAGTGGCATAATCACTAGGTAGAAAATTACCTTTCAACTTTTCAACCATTCTATCCCAAGAGGTGATTTTTTATTTTCCTTTATTCCTTCTCTTGTCTTGCACATAGTCCCACCAAAGGGATGCATGGCCTTTCATTTTTTTTCTAGCCAACTTCACCTGTTGTTCCTTAGGCATATCTTCAAATTCAAAATATTTGTCTAATTCTCCTATACAATCACAAAGTTCCTCATTTTTCAGGCTACCTAAATACACTAGGACTTCCATCTTCACTTTGGAACCTTCACCTCTGACTTCTTTTAACAATGTCTCCATCCTTAACTCTTCAACATCTCCTTCATGGGGTTCTTCTTGTGGTGGGTTGTTTTCATCCATCTCTTCTTCCTGATCACTCAAATATCCTATGATCACACCTCTTCTCTGATTTGTCTCAACTATTGTAAGACTTGTATCAAGATCTACTCTCATTTATCTCATCTCTTAGGCAAGTTTGTCTCCCATCTCTTTGGCTAACCTTTCTATTTCTCTTTCAACAACATTCACCCTTGGAGGCATCTTTGCTTATCTTCAATTCACTGAATTAAATTTTTATCTTTATTGGCTCTGATACCAATATGATGCAGAGGAAGGACTCACACACAAAAACCTTGACACTTTCCAAACAAGGTTTCAATACACATAATGCAAATGTGCACCCTTGCTCATTCTTGGAAATTTTCTCCTAAAGCCTATTGGCACCCAACAAGAGGAAGCCAACATGAAGCATAGGAAACTTGGTTTATTTAGACTTGTTTCAACACATCCTATGGGTTCCCAAACATTCATATTCCCAAACAACTAATTAACACAACGATTCATGCAAATAACGACTTGCTGCCACTAGGTGCATCTAGACAACAACATCAAACAAGGAAAAAACAACTTGTCATATGAGCTCAGAGATTGTGCAAACCTCTTACAACTTTTTTTATTGACTCCCCAATCAACCATTATCAAATAATGTGTGGGTTTTTCCAAACCCTCAAGCCACTAAGGTTTCAAGACAATTTATACACAAATGCAAACATATTGTCATCAATAACTACACCAAAATTGAAAACTATAGCTTATCCTCTTACCAAAGTGAGGGCAGCAATAGGGAAGAGTTTTCCACCAAGTCTCATGGGTTTTCATCAGTGGAAACTCTTTCCATTGTTTTTATTTGCTCCTTGGAAACCCTAGGTAGGGTTTATACCTGTTCACACAAAAATTGCAATATATTTCACAAAACATAACAAATTTATACCAAACCAAAAGCATTAGAAAGCTAAAACTCATCTCCAACTTCCTCAATCACCAATAGGGCCATACTAGATTGTACCAAGCTGTACAACATGTTTCTTAGACTGTTTTACACAAAAAATTGCAAATAGAATGTGGCAAAATAAAATTTCTTGGATTCCAACTGTCTCCAACCTTTGTGCTTGAGATTAAATTGCATATTCAGCATATTAAAACCATTCCCAATAATAAAACTAACTTCCAACTCCCATTAACCAAAGTTGCAAGCAACTTCTGTTGACAACAATGACTAGTTTTGCAACTTTTTACAACTTTTAACAACATTGCACCCAAACATCCCTAAATTGGTCCTAAATGACCCCAAATGGTCTTAAATGACCTTATTGGCCCAAATCAAACCAAAATTCAAAGTTTTGCAACATGAAAACAAAGTGCATCAAATGATGCCCCTGCATCACATCCCAACTCTTTGTAGTTGTAGCAAGCACCTTATACATTGATTCCACCAAAATCTCCTCTCCCTCTTCTAGAGTGGTCGGATTAGGATTTATCTTTTCTAGCTTTTCTGCATCCACAAGGGTACTTGACATTAGAATGTGCTTGGTCTTCACCAAGTCTCCAAGTTGTCTATATTGCCTTATAACATCATCTTTTTGTCTTTCTAAAGTGAAAAATTATTTTGCAAGTCTGAAATGGCAGTCCAAGAGGCATAGTTTCTATCTTTTGTAATGCCATAAGCTCTGGAGGCATTAGATAATTATGAATCTATTGATTCCATTAAGTCATTAATGCCTTGAGTGACATCTAGCCATCTCATGCAATATAAGAACAACATCTGAGCTTCAACTTCACATTCCTTTACTTCTTTCAAGTATTTCATTACCTTGCTATGTGCAGTTGCACATCTATCCTTTAGTTCAAGAAATCTCTTCTCTGAAAGCCTCGATTCCACTTCTTTTGCAGTCTACTCATTTAGGTTAGAGGTGTACTCTCTAAGTAAATCAACCAAAAACTTCAAATTCTCAACAGGTGTTAGAGAATCATCAACAGTGGTATCGGGGGTAGCATCCTTTAAAGCCTCGGTGGCATCATTGATTATCTCAGTCCCCTTTTGATGAGTTTCTATAATCTCCTTTCTCCTAGAGGCAATAAAAGTATCTCCAAGCTCCATTCTCTAAATAGGTGAGATCTTATTCAAATCTACACAACCTTGTTGTGATGAGAGTTGAATCAACTATGGTGGAATGGCCGATTGAATCTTTATTTTTCTTGTTAGGAGACCCTTGAGAGTATTACCAAAGGATTATCTAGATGACTTTGGTGGCTCCATGGTCTTTTTGGGTTCTTTTTCATTTCTTTCAACCTCATTTTCTTCTTGGTTCTCTTGTTCCTCTTCTTTTTCGGAGGAATTTTTTGTTTATTTGTCTTTATTTTCATTCTCCTTTTTATCTTCATCATCTTTCATATCATTATTATTTTCATCTTAACCTTCTTCTTCTCCATTTTTATTTTCTTCACCTTCATTTTTGGTTTCCTCATTCTATTTGTCATGGTGATCTTCAGCATTATCATTCACATCCTTCTTTTTGATATTCATTATTTTTAGCAATTGTATTCTCTGTCTTTCAAAGGAGCATGTGTTTCATCTATTGTGTTCCCTAAAACATCCAAGTGTGGAGTCTCTTTTGTAGAATAATCATGAATAATCATTTACCTCTTCCACTACTTGAAAAAAAAGTAAATTAGGTATGGGAGGAATATTTTCCTTTGCATCAATAGCTTTATCTTTACCAAGATCTTTGTCTTGAGCTATATCAAATGAAGAACCAACAATCATCCTAAATTTTCGTGCCATATCTCTCACTACATCAAAATTCTTTATTTCAACTTCTCTATACTTTCCTTTTCTCTGGCCATAAGAATGGTAACTCTTTACTTTACCTTGAACTGCTTTGTGTAGACTTCTAGTATGTTAGCTTTATCATCCTCAGACAAAGAGGATCCAATCTCATTCAAAGCATTAGTTTTGATCTTGTTTTCAGCTTTAACTAATTCATGTTTTCTTTTCACCAAGGATTTCCACACAACATTAGTTACCCTCTTATGTTGCTCATGACATGGTAGTATACTGAGTACTCTCTATTTTGGAAGTAGATTTTTTGGCCAATCATGATAGATGCATATTTCACTGCAGAATTGGTGATTGGTTTGGTTGTTAATACTCTCCTATCAAATGTGGCACTAGTTAGCTACATAACCACATCATTCTTCACTGACTTTAACACCGATATAGGTCCTATATCACATAATCTAGTCACAACCTTAATTACATCCTTAGAGATTAATCCAGGCATATCAGTCCACATGAATTTTTCATGCATTCTACTCAGGGATATCCTCACATACTTTCCATCCAAATCACTACTAAAGTTAGGAGACTAGGTCCAAATGTCTAGATTCTTTCACACTAGGTTGATATACTCTAGTTTTACTAAAAATTTGTCTCTCGTTAGCTCATTAGACCATTGATTATTAAGTACTTGGTGATCATACTCTTCCAATTTGTTGCGTGTGTAGACTCTTGTTTCCTCAGTGGGAAAAACCTTAATTGGGATCTTCGAAAATGCACCGTCAGGGTCATTGTCAAAAAAATTCCATGGAAACCTCTTAAACTTTGGTCTAGGTATTTCAATAATCTCAACTACGGTTAGTGTATCCATTTAACCTCAAATCTTCCTTCAAATTCTTGTAAAATTAATTCTAATACAAACCCACAAAGCATAGATAGTTGTAAATACCTTTTTCGCACTCAATGAGAACTAGGGTTTGAACCAATTCACTTTCAATCACCTTCAATTACTTCTTAATTCACTCTGCTCTTTTAAAATGTGAAAAAGTGATTAGAAATAACTAAAGATTTCACTTTATACATTACTGATCTACCCTAATTTTGCACTTAATGCTTCAAATTCCCAAAAAGCTAGTAAACACTTTATTGAAACACTATAAACCCTAAAATGCTTCGCAATTCTTTAAATTTGCATATTTTTTACCAGTTTCTTTTCCATAAGCTTAAGCATATCATCTTACACCATATGGATCTTTGTGTCACTACTTGACACCTCATATTTCCAGGGGGTTGTTAAATTTATCTATTATTGCTCCCCCTAACCCCATGTCTGGGTTTAGTTTTCAAAAGAATTATCTACACCAAATGGAGGTACATATGCATTTGGTTCATCCTTGTTCTTAGGTTCCTCTTTCTTTTTCCAAATATTTTCCATTTCCTTCTTAACTTCAGTAGGACCAGCTTTGTTCACAAGTTTATTCCTCTATTATGGATTAGTCTGCCTTCCATTCTTGCTTTTGCAAAATCTTGAAATGTGTGCAGGTTTATTGCAATTGTAGCATACAACATTTTTCTGATCAAACTGACTTCTATTCATTCTTGATCTGCACTGGTTTTCCTTATGTCCAAATATATTGCATGTGTAACAGTAGCCATTGAAAGATTGAAACATTCTACCAGTATTGAATCTATTCATCATTTGACTTCTGCACTCAGTAGCTTATGTCCAAATTTCTTGCATGCAAAACCTTGTCCAGAAAAGGGTCCAACATTCTTATTCATTCTACTTCTACATTCTATAGACTTATGTCCAAATTTTTTGCATGAAAAACAAATATCGTTGAAAGATGGGTACCTTTGAGCATTTGGTTGCTTAATAGGAGGTCTTCTAGTATTGCTTCTTTGATTCTTGAACTCTCTACCATTGCTTTGAGTTTGATTCTGATTGTTAGCCTTGTTAGGGGTCTAATTTATCTTTGAATTTTGTTCTTCTTCAAGTCCCAAACCACCTTTATCTTTAGAAGGTTTCTGAATTGCAATTAATTCATCAAGTATTGTAGTACTTATTTTGAATTATTCCTCATGAGCTCTTGATTTCTCTAGATCTAATCTTAGGGTTACCACTTCTTGTTCAAGCTTTATACATTCATCAGTCTTGATTTGTACAATGACATTCAAACAATCCTCAATTCTTTTATTTTTTTCCACTTGCACTTTTAGTCCAGTGATGCCTTCATTTGCCTTCTTCAACTATTCATTAACTTCTCTATGTCTTTCTCTAAACTTCTTGATTTTTTCTCTCATATTTTTGATGCATTCATTTGCTTCCCCTAGGATTTCCTTCAGACTTTTGTTCTCACTTTCAACTCTATCAAGATATTCAAGAGCAACCTTAAGTTCTTCTTTTTCAAACATGTAGTCATCTTCTTCATATTCAATTGCAAGAATTTCTTTTGGAGGAATAAGACACTTTTTGTCAGTCATGTGTTCAAACTCCAAGATCTTCCTTAAGTTGTTAGGCTTTTCAAAAGGAATTAAGCTCTGATACTAATTGTTGGTCACCCAAAATACTAAGAGGGGGGTTGAATTAGTATTCTATTAAACTATTTAGTCATAATCCAATAATCAAAACATATCTAACTGTCACTATGAATGTAAACATGAAAGAGATCACAACACCATATAACAAACTCACAAAAAAAATTACATGGAAAACCCAAAAAGGGAAAAACCACAATGAGGATTAGCTCATAATATATTATAATGGGTTATAAGATATTATAGGGGCTCACTATCAAGACTCGCTGTCCTTATAAGGCTCACTGCCAGAAATAGATACAAAAAAAAAGTGGCTACACATCCAAGGTGTGAACTGATGTAGGATGCACCTTCCTTTGTTGATTTCAATTCTAATGAATATCTGAATACAAAATACTACCCTACTCAGTAGTCGCTCAACATACACAGTAATTTCACCCTTATAGTGATCTTATACATACAAATTCGCACGTTCGCACAATATCAAATTGCACACACATCATATTACCTTGTCATTACACTATGCAACTCAAAATATGTTCCACATATATACCCTATTACATCCACATACATCAATTAGGTTGGCCTAATTAGATGTAGCCCTATTTTAATTCAAAATCTCTTTGTTGGCTCCAAACTTGATTTAAAAATATCTTCGCACTCAAATCAAACTTGCAACACTTGATTTAGGTTGGCATAGGTCTAAAATAGATCCCCTTAACATATGTAATACATATTAATCTTCATAGCACAATTTCAAGTATTAGGTCGACTAGGAATTAGACCTAATCATAAAATAATCCAATCTAACCAACATCAATCATCCATATGATCATATAAGCACACACCATCTGTAATTTATGTAGTACTAACACCTATAAACCATCTCCCAAAATTGCTAAGTTTGATTCCAAACATTAGAGGAATGCAGACCAGATAACTCATACCATCTTGCATTGTAGAAGCCAAAAAACTATATGTCAATCTTCTGTTACTTGTAACTTTCAACCCGTTCAACCAAAATCACTGAAATATTGATCATAGATGTATTTAGTAGTCCTCAATAACATATTTAACTACATAAGTTGACCTTACTTATAACACGAGCAATTCCAGACAAAATTACCAGATCAAGGTGTCACCAAAACTATTTATCAAATCAAACAAAACTATCGATAAACAATGTTGGTATCAATGAAAAAACATCAAAGGGTTTCTTCTTCATTCTGCCAATAATAACAAGGGTATCTATGAATCAAATAATGCATTAGCTAAAGAGAAATAAAGGAATCCATTTGTGGTACCATGTATTTATCAAAGGGGTTATATGTGATAAAAACACTAGCCTAGATCCATTATCAAACAAGGCACCCTTCAATTTTATATCTTGATATTTCACCATAATATATAAAAGATAAATTATCATTATAATAAATCAAGTGGAATTTTTTTTCAACCAAATAAAATATCATGTTTATGTTTATATGGCATACATTGTAACATAGAACAAACAATTTATGGTAGAATATTAGAATGAACTTCTATATTTTCTAATTAATGTACAATATCCTTATATATATGTGATGTACACTTGATATATCATAAATAGTCATCTTAACCTATGTATAATGAAGTTGATCAATAATCTCATATTTCATATGTGCCATGATTGTAATATTAGGTACATGAGAAAGATTAGTATTATTGGGTGGAAAAACTAGTTGATTAGATATTTATATTTTTGACCTCTACCCATCCTCTAATAAGTGTTCTCAATTACATGAAAAATTTGTGAAGCATGGGCCTTAAGAAATGTGTGTTTGATAATGAGTGAAGGTAACTTAGGGGATATAAAAACCAAAATATCTCATTAATGAGAATAAAAGTAAACTATTTGAATAATAGGCTAGGAGAGTGGACACACATCTAATGATTTAACACATGAGAGGGCTTAGATAAGTCCATAATATCCTTAATCACACTAGGGATAGAAAAAATATAATAAAAAAATATGTTAACACCATAAACAAAAAATTGAAGATACAAGATGTATCCAACCATTAAAATGCTTTATCACTCAAAGTAAGTCTAAATTCACTCATCAATGAATTTGTATAGTCTAAGTACTCATAATTAGCAAACATAAATGAATTAACATGTAAAGATGAATAAATAAAACTATCAAATTCATAATGTAATAAATCTTCAATAAGATCCAGAGTATCTGTGGATACATAAATTCCTCAAGCTCCTTATGGGTGGTTTTGTTTTTGCTAAGTACCGACCCACACCTCAATTAGTTGAACATCATCGGGCCCCTTTTTGAAGAGTTTCATCCACTATTTCCACGTGTCCGCCAAGCACTCCTCGCAATGATTGCTTCCTTCGCTCTTCTACTGATTCTCGCTATGCTTCTATGTGTCATCACAGCGGGCACATAAAGGCTGCTTCCCTTCACTTTTTAGTCGGGCCCTATCCATGTGTCACGTAGCTTTCATCTGTGTACACTTTTTTGTGAACCCCACAGTCGGCGCCGATAGTGAAGAATGCCTCCACGTGTCTTCACTGCGCAGTCTCTCGACGCAGGGAGGAGGAATCAATGAGCGGGCCTCGACCTATTACCATGTGTCTCTTTTGCGAGGACTTCTTCGAAGGGGAGGTGATAGCGAGTTGCATGCCCCGCCAAGTTGTCGCGTGTCTTAACTTCCTTGATGGTTGAACGACACTTGTCTACACAGGGTTTTTCTAGGACCACTGCCATCACTAGCAAGGGATGCATCTGGCTGGGGAGCGACTACGTTCATGGCTTGAATCTTTTTTCTATTACAACAGCTAAAGGGAATCATTGTTGTAGGCATCATTACTCAAGATATAGGATCTTTTTTGCTACTGGCTCACCAGGCAATGGGATTTTTAGCTATATATATTGCTTCTTCCTTTCGAAAATGAGTTCAAAAGATACAAAAAACATTAGGGGAAAGACACCGGGCCTTTTGTATTTCTTTTAGATTATTGTATGAGACTCTCAAACTATGCCATTGTTTGGCCTTTCTATTTTTCTTAATCTATTTAATAAAACATTATACTGCACCATTATTGTCTTGAATTGCTTATTTGCAAAACTTCTATGATTTTAATACAAGTTTGTTGGTTTAGATCATGTCTTTGACTCCTCTTTTTAGTGAATGTGTATGAGAATTATTTTATGTCATTGTATAAAATATCCAAGCTTTCATCTTTGATTTCTATTATTCTGGAACATAGCAGATTGCTGACCAGGCCCTTAAATTGAATCCCAAAAGATAGATTTACCGTGCCTATATCTATTCCTTGGCGCATCATCTTAGTTAGATCTTTATTTTTTATATTTGCTTCCTTTTCCCATTCCAAAACCCCAATTATAGAAGAAGCAGACTTCTTAAAAAACTTGAAGGTCACTCAGTTTAGCGTAATTGGTCCCCCCATTAACTGAGTTTCCCATAAAGGTTGTTACCTTGCCAATTTTTGGCATCAACAGTATCATCACATAATGTAATATGAGATGATGAATCATCAATAATATCTACATGAGAATCTAATGAACTATCATCATAATGCATGTTATCATGTAATGTATCACAAGATAAAGAACCGTCATGAATACTCATAAAGTTAACATGAGATATAAAATTGCTATAATGCCACTTTAAGCATATTACCATCATGTATAAAAGAAGGTAGATCATATAGATCACTATCCATAGACTTGTCATAAGATATATCATTAAAGAGATATGAGTCTAATGGTATAAAAGTAAGGCTACCATAAAATATAGAAATAGTAGCATCACAAGACTCAACAATATCAAGGATATCTAACAAAGGTGTGTCATCCTCATATTATAAAGCATAATACCTAGATGTGTCAATAGAAAGCATGACTACATCATCATTTGTCATACAAGAGGAATAATTATCATAAATCAAGTACATATAAATGAATTAAATTCCTATAAAAGGGATGAAAAAACATTGAAAAAGCATCAATGAAAAAGCATCAACAAAATTCGTGAAGGAGGAGAAGGTAGATAAGTAGGAAAATAGCCCATTCATGAAACATGAAACATCATCAATATAAAAAAAGGATGCAAAAGCATCAAGGGTTGAAGGGTAGGAATCAATAAAGAATTAGCACACCTTATAATCATTTATATGTTTATGAAGATAATCCTAAGGTAAAAGATCATATGGACTCATATGGAAAGATTCCTCAAGCAACATGCAATGGATGAAATA
The DNA here is from genome assembly GCA_007258455.2 of Sequoia sempervirens. Classification (NCBI taxonomy): domain Eukaryota; kingdom Viridiplantae; phylum Streptophyta; class Pinopsida; order Cupressales; family Cupressaceae; genus Sequoia; species Sequoia sempervirens. Next base: position 121,011 of record VDFB02265590.1, read on the forward strand.
ATTGAGATACCAAACCCTAATCTTAGGTAAAGCAAACAAAGGTGGGTAGGGATAAAAAAGATAACAAGCATGAAACCCCATACTTCAATCAAGATAATAATGAAACATAAATAATGGTGGACCCAAACCCTAATTAGATCTAAAATAAAGGCATACAACTAAAAAATATTAGAATTTAAACCCTAATGTAGAAGGATATACCCTAAGGACAAAACCTTAAGGAAGCAAGAAAGTTAGGTTCACTAAAATTAAACAGTGATAATTGGCCATCTCATAAAAATCTAAAATAAATAAATAATTGAAGCAACAATCAATACACCTATAACTAATTAGTTAGGACTAATAGTGTTGATAAAATAAATGCTAAAAAGTAAATAAATAAAATAATCAGTAATTGCCTTGGGATTGTACAACACAACATCACCATAAAATATTCTCATTTATTTTCATATTCATGGATCTAAATCCCATTTGTCAATTTGAACCCTGCTGTGTAAATTTGATTCAACATATTCTAAAATGTACATTTATGTCTTGACATATAAACATTTAATAAATGAGTGGCAATGTTTAGGAACACCTTTGAGAGTTTGCTAAACACAAATCTTCTCATTTCATGAAACCCTTTGATTTAAATTAATGGTTTGGAACAATGATTAAAGACACCAAACAATTATATAATATACCTAGTGTGTTGATGTCATGCTCTTATGATGGTACAATGTGTAATAAATTTTCTCTCGATGCTAGATTCTAGATAGATTAAAGGTTGTACTTTTTCTACAACCTAGTATGCAATTCAAATATTCTCCTAATTTAGTTAGGTAATAAAAATTAATTGGAAAAAGGATGACTATGAAATTGATCCAAGATAATGACACAACTAGATTCCTAGATTGAGTTTGACCTTTGAGATGTGTGAAGATTGAATTAAATAAAGCTTATAGATTAATTACAAACTTCTACATAAAAATATCATTTTACACATTAATCATTACAATAAAAATAAATAAATCAAAATAAAACTAAAATAAAAGATATATATATATATATATTCTTATAATTCTTCAACTTTACAATACTTATGATCATAATAATCATAAATTTTGGAAAAAAAAACATTTGAATAAATGTAAAGATAAAAACACTAGAAATACATCATGTTATGTCCTTTTTGTTTCCAATAAAGAAGTAGAAACAAATCATGCCGTCCTTTTTATTTTTCAATAAAAACGCTAGAAATACATGATACCATGTCCTTTTTATTTCCCATTCAAAATGAAGCTTTAACTTAGAGGTTGTCCTTTTTTAACAACCTAGTATGCAATTCAAATATTCTCATAATTTAGTTAGGTGATAACAATTAATTGAAAAAAATGATTACCATGAAATTGATCCAAGATAATGAACTAGATTCCTAATTGAGTTTGAAATTTGAAATGTGTGAAGATTGAATTAGATAAAGCGTAAAGAATAATTATAAACTTCTACATAAAAATATCATTTTACACACTAATCATTACAATAAAAATAAATAAATCAAAATAAAAGAAAAACATATCTCTTATAATTTTTTAACCTTACAATAGTTATGACCATAATAATTATAAATTTTGAAAAATACATTTGAATAATTGTAAAAATAAAAACACTAAAAATATTTTTGTTTCCCAATAAAAAATAGAAACAAATCATACTGTCCTTTTTATTTTCCAATAAAAACATACGCTAGAAATACATCATACCATGTCCTTTTTATTTCCCATTCAAAATGAGGCTTTAAATATATATTATATTTAAACACAAGTTGACAAAGTTAAAACAAAATAGTTTTCCTATTAATTATTTATTAAAATACTCATAGATTGTTTACATTTGAGAGTGCCCATACTATATAACTTTCTCCTAGTAAAACAAAAATAAAAACTATAAAGTTTTTTTCCTTTTAATTTGTCATATCATCGTGGAAAGTCTTTGGAATCAATAGCACTTTTACGAAAATTTAAAGCAAAGATAAAATATATAAAATAAATTAAAACGAAAAATTATTAAAAAAATATCATCAACCCACATTTAAATATTATTCTAAGAAAATAATAATAATAATCTTCAAAAACCAAAATAGTGATATGAGAGAGGCATTAAAAAAAAGTGTCGTATATGAGAAAGCGAAGTTACCGGAACTCACGTCGCGATTCTCGGCTAACTAAATAAACAAAAATATTCCGACAGCGACAAGTTTACTTTTCCGACAAATCTGATTCGGGCAAATTGGGGCATCAATTAAGTAGTGAAAGCGACACAATCCAGAAGCTTCTTTGAAATAATGTGGGGCGCATGATTTTTTTTTTCTTTAAATAATGTGGGGCGCATGATTACATAGTCCCTTTTATCCTTTGCGCAACGTGGCCATATAAGATAAAAACATTATTTTATGTGGCACTATTACTTTTATTCAATTCAGAGTTTGTTCACACCTCTTTGTATTGAGATTTATACTAGTAATTGCACCTTCGCGTGCAATGGGTACGCCGAAGATTTGTGGAAGGTATAAGAGGGATAAATGTGGTATAGCAGTGAGAAATTCAAAACATCAAACTAACTATATTATGCATTGTGCAAATGAATTGAATACAAAATATTTGTATATAAAGACAATGGAATAAGTTGTATTAATGCATAGCAGATTTAGAAATAACAAAATTTATGTAAATCTTGTACAGATTGGATATGCCAACCGCATTATGTGGCGTCCCTATCTCAAACTAATCCGATCTCTTAATCTTGTACAGTGTGGTTTCCAACTCATTTTTTTGTGCATAATTCCTTGAGACACTAATTTTGCCGCGGTATAATGACTTTATGAAAGCCTGCAACCACCTCCTCCTCTAGAAAATTTATGAAAGCCTGCGACCACCTCCTCCTCTAGAAAATCTTCTCACTTTAGCACCTAGTGGATTTTGGACAAGTAGCAAAGTCAGTCCACAATTAAGTTGTCCATAAATTTTGATTTTCTTAGAAAAGTTGTATCGAATCTAAATGTAGAATTTATTTGACAGCATATAAAAAATGAGAACTTTATCATGAAACATATAGAGTCATCCTTGCTAATGGAAATAAATATAAATTATGGTTGTTTAGAAATGTAGAGAAATAGTTTTTAACTAATTTCGAAATGTATATAGGGGAGAGGGCCCAGGAGTCGTGCACCCTAACTTCGCGCTTCTAATTATCCTACGTCGAAATTTCAAATCACTCCCAATTTTTTACAGCAGCTTACTTGGCAAGTTCTCTGCTTATAACTAAGGTTTCTGGGCCACATCATCAAATATGATGCCACATCAGCATGTGTTTTTGTCAAGGTGTCCAAAAAGGCCCAAAAAAATAGTGAGACCAATTCTCGTGCATTACATCATGAGTAGTTGAGCGCTGATGTGGTATCACATGATTGGATGCTTTTTAGATCAAAAGCATATATTTTGTTTAATTATAGGTAGTCAAATCACAACTATTGGACATTATATAAATGACTATTGGGTATTATATTTACGATTGAGTGTGCGACTATTGGACCCCGCACGACTATTAGGCCCTCTCCCCTATCATGAGAGATCTGATCCTGACAATTTGTAATTTAGTTTAGCATTGATTTCATTACAAAAGAAATGTTATTGTTTTGTATGGAATTTTACCTATATTTGTAGGAAATGTATGTATATAACAAATGTTTCATTTTAATATATAACAAATGTGTGATATATTTATATTTAAGAGAAGAAGGTAAACGTAGGATTCATCATATTTCAGACGCAGGGTATTCTATTCCAGCAACTGTGAAGAGGTGTGGATGGCCAATTACTGCAAAATTTGATCTATTTTTTGCATTCATTAGTGCAGCATGACTGATATCTGGGCTCGAGGCAGCCACACTCTATGCTATGATTAGCTGATCCATAAAGATTGTTATTGTCATCTCCCTCATTCCTTCCCCTTGTTCTTCTCTTTTCAACCATCGTACAATCAAAAATTCTCCAAGGGCATAAACCTAGTGTATGATGACAGCGAGAAAGCCACATAAATTGTTAATTCACATATGCCACAAATAAACCCTATCATTCAAACAATGCATGTTGCAGGCCCCTTAACAGCTGAATTAAATATCCTTTTATTATATAAGGCCTCAACAATCAATGATAAATCTTTTCATACACAAACCTACTATATACGATTTCTTTTTCAAGGAGAGGATCCATCCAGATTCCTGACTGACTTCTGGGTGCTGTTATCTTTTGGCCATTGGCAGTGTACTTCCCAAAGGGCATGCATATTGTAAAGAATAAAACCCAACAATGGATAATTACCTAGTTTCTTTTGCAAGCCTTCAGTTTCATTTGTCTCCTCATCTCAGCGACAACTGATATGGGATCAATTGAAGGCCTTGTTGAAGGCTAGTAGATGATGGACACATACGACCTTTGGAAATCCCATTATGAATGCAAACTCCAGTGCTTACGGTGCTAGCTCTGCCGATGAGATCTTTTATTGAAAAACAGGGGTTAGAAACTCGTAGTATAAAAACACTAGATAAGAATTCAATATAGGATTCTCATCATTGGTTAAACTATAATAATAATAAGATCTCTAAGCATACACAACTGTTGGGTTATCTGCTTTTTTTATCTTCTTTCTTTCTCCTCCTTTTTCTCCTCCTTGGTAGAACCCATGTTCTACAGGTCTACAAATTTAAAATCAAATTTCCTCAAACTTGCGGTGGCAAACACAGGATTTGATTCCCCACTTACAATCATATTTTTTTCCTTCATGTCCATAGCCATAGAATCCACCCCTGCAATTCAAATATTCATTCGTCAGATTACGTAGCAGTAAGATTAGGAATTGAGAGCGAAAAGGAAAAGGTAACAGACCTTCCAGAATGGGAGGCCAATAGATACGACTTGAGAATTAGAACTTCAGCAATAGACCTCTGCTCAGTGAGGTCGTAATCATTGGCAACATGGGAGGCCAATGGATACGACTTGAGAAACAGAGGAAATGAGGGTGATATAGGGTTTGAAGGCAAACCTTGCTTCATTAAAGACCATTCCTCACTCTGAATATATATGTGCAGGCCATTTGCAATGTTTGGATGGACAGGGAAAAGCTTGGCTACCGAAACCAGTAAATACGCATTGTACCTCAATGTGTCTTGCTTATAACAACATTCCTCTTTAGTATTTCCTCGCCCTGCATACTACTTGAACTGGGCTCTGCCCCTTTCTCTCTACCATGGTACTGCATCTTATAGATTGTGGTGGCTATATGCCAGTGTAGAAGTATCCAGATGATAACTATCCAGAACTATCCATTGAAATCAGATGATTGAGCTACGAGATTGAGCTGCATAGATAGACAACTCTTCTGATGATTTCAAGAGCAACTCTTCTGATTTCAACGACAATGAAAATCCCCTAAAAAAGGATAGTGATGTATGAAGAAAATATCTGATGGAAACGAATGAGGCGGTGGAAGTATCGTACGCTGTTTAGGTGAGATTGAAGGCAATAGTTAATACCCCTGACTGACAAGTAAAAAAGGTAAAATGAAACCGACAACCCCAACCGTGAGGATCGCTCACATTGTCTTGCATGCCCCCTCTCTAATTTGAGACCGTCGATAGACAAAAGAAGCCTGGGAAACCTCATTGAGGGAACGCCTTCGGCGTAATTAAGTATTATATTTGTTAGGTCGTTTTGTTTTTAGACATACCTTTTTATTATGATATTAGGAGACAATTATTTTTGTTTTTCTAGAGATTTGTATAGTTTTTTCTAGAGTTTTATGATTTGTGAAGTTCAAGATATTCGAATTTTGTCAATGTTTTGTCAATGCCTCGGCTTCCTTAATACTCTAGATGATTAGAATATTTCTTCTTCCATTCACATTGTTTCTTCTTTTCAATTGAGTAGGAAGTGATTTCATGATCAGCTATTAGATATGACAAGACTTATGACGCATCAAAATCTATAGTTTATTTTAATATGGTTTCTCTCTAATGCTTATTTGTTATTTCCTTTTAGATTTGTTTGAGTTGTGTTTGCACACTCCCTTCTCCTTATTTGTCATTGTTCGATCAATTTTAACCTTTTTGTAAGGGAGTACAATCCTTCATATTTTGTTGCCAAGTTATTCTCTACTATTATTTTATAGTTTTATTTTTAATTTTTAATTCTACAAATTTTATTTCTATAAAGCAATAACAATTCATTTCTCTTGAAGTTTTTTATATTGTTTAGAAAATTATAATCTTTCAAGGTTAAAACATGTTAAGGTTAATTATTTTATTTCTATAAAGCAATAACAATTCATTTCTCTTGAAGTTTTTTATATTGTTTAGAAAATTATAATCTTTCAAGGTTAAAACATGTTAAGGTTAATTAAATAATTTGTTCATTCTAATAAAATAACGATAAGTTAATCTGAACATTACCATAAGGGTAGTTAATCTTATTGTAGCGTTTGTGAAAGCGTTTGATAAGGGAAACTATTATTCCTTTTGTCTAGTCAAATTTCATACACTATACCTTCTTCAGGTGCATGAGGCCTCATGAACTCTTAAAATTGTTTTGGATAGTCTTGACCTTTCAAGTTCCAACCTTGGGGTTACAAAATTATTCAAAGATAAATAATTAGTATATGAGCAATTCATATCCATTTTAGTGATTCACATTTGAACAATACATGCAAATTCTATTGGCTAGCACTTCATCATAACTAAGTTGCACCCCAAAGCATTAACCGATTCATTAGTGAGAACATGTAATAAAATGTGGTACAATAAAGAATACTATTAGAAAACCTAACTAGAGCATGATTCACTGAAATTGGAAGTTTCAGTATGTAATCTATTAACCAAAAGTTTTCTATAGCCAAATAATATATTAACATGAGGGTTTTGCATATCAAAAGTTAGTATTATGATCCCTTTTTGCATCTTTCACTACGTGTTTATACTAAGGCCTAACATATTCCTTGAAAAGTATCATGTACTAACCCTCAAACATCTCTAGTAAAAACTATATATATGTTTATCTAGGACAAGTTCTAGGTTATTCACATTGATGTCCTTCTTAACCCTATAATGTGGTAACCATTAGAATCTATGACTAGATCTATCTTCATTGTATTATGTAGCCAAGATATGCAAGTTAACAGGTACTTATGCATTAAGTTTCAGGTTTAAAATATTTTGGATTAAGCCCCTATTTATAGTGAATGAATTCTTCTCTTCTATATCTACAACACTTCTAGTCACAAGGTCATGTTTCTTGCATTCCCATTCTACCTAAGTTAGGCTTATGAAACAACTAGGTATTATGACCTTCCCTAAATCAAATTTTCATGTATAATAAAGAGGAATACTCTCAAAGAATTTATTGAAGAATATTTTGAACAAATCTTATCTCATGTTGAAATTTATGGCATCTCTAATTTGTTCTTTATATTTTTAATTGTGAAATAAGTACTCCTTTCACTGATGACCTCTTAAAGTTATTGGTTGACCATCTAATTTGTGTAGTCAGTACTCATGTGCTATGTCATTTGGACGACATAGTGATGGTTAAGAGATACTTAGGATTTAGGGTTTTATAGTTTTGAGGAAAGTCCTTGGTGTAATGAACTAAGCAATTTTATTTTATTTTAAATGAAGGTACAATAAGACTAAGCCTAGGCACACACAAGTCCAAAAAAACCCTAGATAGCTCATAATCTTTAGTATAGGGCAATGATGAAAAATAAACACAACACATAGGGATAAATTTTTACTTGGATCGAATTTTGGAGGTTGTAGCCATATGAGATGAGCAAGACTAGTGCCTTATGTTCACATAATTCTTAAGTTTCAATGATTTTTATCCTTTGTAACATCTCACCCTCAAAGTAATTACTCAACAATGACTTTTCTATTATCTTAAAAAAAAATTGCAATTCGTCAAGGATTAGAGAAATTATTATGATGATAATTCATAAATTTAGAGTTTGTAGGTAATGTATTTATGAGAAAAGAGTACATATACATATACACAAAAATTTCATTAATGGCTCATCCATTTTTAGGATAAGCAGAGTGGAGAAGAGCAACAATTAAGCTCTTTGAAAATGGATAAAGAATTCCTATCAATATTAAGAAAGAGAAGGAACAATAATGTAGCTAATAATACATAAGGAAAAGTTATAAAAAAATCACCACTTAGTGATGCAAAGGAGTGGTTTGAAAAATGAGGACTAGCCACATATCTAATTTTTTAAGCAAGAATAAAAGCATGTGCTTTTATTTGATTAGACTTAGAAAATACATATAAAACTATGGTGGACAACTCAAAAATAGTTAAAACTAAGACACATAGTGTGTTATTAAGGAAGATATGAGTTGGAGATCTCATAAGCTAATAAAAATCTAAACTTGGCTTTGGTAAAGATCACTAGATGCAAAATGGCACACTATTGCATAATGGCAAGTATACATGTGATGTAATCTAGAACTTTCTAATGTGAAAAGTATTATGATGGAACAGGAAATGACCACGTGTGAGACTAAGGACAAGGAAAACACTCAACTTTAAATTTATTAGTTAAAAATGGGCCCATAGAGACATATGGAGTTATTTAAAAAAGGCCTAGATCATTTTCCATTTGTCATTAATTTAGTGAGAAGGTATCTAGGACAATTATTTCCAAATGTATCAAACCAATAAGAACCACTCCTCTTTTATTTAGTGGGTACTAATACCACTAGTCAGCTAAATTTTGCAACCTTATTTTGGTATGGTGTGGATATCATCGACCACATTGGTGAACCTTGTGAGTAGCGCACACACTCTATCTTCCTCTTCAAACACCATGTTAGAAATGTGTTGTTGCCAATAAATTTATATATTTGTCTTACAAATTGTCTATAAAGGGGGACCACTAACTCTTGTACCCCATTATATGTTTTACACTCTAATGATGTTGTTGAATTCAATTGACTATGTCTTAAATTTCTTCTAACTCTTTAAACTTAACTTATAGATTTAATTCTACTTGTTTTACTTTATCAAATTTAGAATGCTGGCTATCTAACCTAGTAAAGGTTAGACTTGTGATTTTATGAGATCATATTTATTCTAAGAGACATTTTTTATGAGTGAACTTGGTTGAACATGAAGTAAGGAATTATGTTGTATCAAGATTTAGTCTAATGAATTACTAATATGTTTATGTCTCATGATGAGGAAGCCACCCATGAATGGGACTGTTATCATCAAGATTGACAAAGTGGCTCAGGATGATTGACAATTACTTAAATTCAAGTGAATAAAAGAAACACTAACCATACTAAAGGTGAACCTTAGGTGAGTAAAGATGGTAAGTTATGTACATTTAGTATCTTGTTGGTAGCAATATTTAATAATTAGAAATTATTCAAGGATAAACTAGGTAGAATAAAGAAATGTTAAACCTAACTCTTATGATTACATTCTTATTTAAGTTGGATTCAAATTGCTATGGTGAACTAAGTAGGACACCATCCATATGTATTATCATTAATTGAAATATAAATTTTAATCTTAGTGAAATTAGATAACAATTATAATTATTAATGGTCTTAAGGTGTTTTGAATATGCATATATTATGCATATTGATGTTGTGATAAATGTGTAGGAAAATATTATCAATGGGAGGAATGGGAGAATAATCATAACCCTAATTTGGAACACATCACTTCATGAAGTTTTATGTTGTGACCATGTGTCCTAGTGAACTAATGGTGTGGCTTAATGTGTCTAAGGTTCCTTTTAATAAAAGGTATAGTTTTAATTGTTGGCCTAATTGATTTGGAAATCACATGTTTAGAATGTGTAGGTATGTATTAAGGGATGGGAGTCCCCTTAGGTTGCAAATTGTATTTGCAATTATGAAGGATTTTAAATGAAGTTAAAAAGGTCATTTTTATTGGTTTGAGGGTGAAAATAGACCACTAGGGTAATTACCTATAAGGTGGTGGGGGCTTATTGTATAGTTAATTTTTACTTTTGGACATTATTTGACCATTCTAAAAACCCATTGGAAGGATGTGACGTGACTTAACGTATGGGGAGATAGAGTGTGGACTTGTCATTATTAAATCTCCTCTACTTGGGTTGGATGAGGGCTTATGTCCAGTACACCCCTCTTCCCTATGTATCAAACATGTGTGGGCACATAGGAATGATGTGAAATTTGTTAGGATTTATGAGTGAGGGTAAGAGAATGATTTGAAGGCCACATGCCACTCTCATTAGGTGAGGATAAGTGACATGGAACTCCTTATTTATACCTCTTTCTTAGGCTTGAGAAGAGGATTTTTTAGATAATTTGTATTTGTGTTTTGTTTTGAGAGGACAACTTGGGTATGAGAAGGGAAAGGAGAGTGGAGTTTTCTTGCAATGAGGATTTGAGGGAAAGTTGAAGATGGTTGGATAAGGAAGGAGGTTCTTCATCCCTACAAGACCATGTGGAGAGATAAGTTGTCCCACCTTATTGTTATTTGCTTAAAGGTTTTGTAGATGTTTCTTGTTTGTGTAGAAGCTTTGTTTCTTGAAAATGATACTATAGAAATGGTGGTGCTATTTTATTTTGGTGAGTTGTGTTCCTTAGGATATATGTAAACTTTGGGGAGGTGAGTGGGTCTCCTAGAAATGGGATATCCTTGGTTCCATTGTGTTGTTGTGTTAAGTTGTATACTTTCTATGATGGGTTCTTGATGGTTCTCCTAGCTTGTTGGATGAATAGACCCTCATAAGGTTTATGGATGTCATAAGGTTGGGTGGAGAGCATTTCTCATTCCATTAGCATGCCACCCATTGGATATTTTTAGTATTATTCTTGGAGATGGCAAATGGAGCTATTAAATCCTTGGTTTTGCTTGTTTTGAAGGATGCTTCTTGTAAAATGAAGGTTAAGGTAAATATTTGTAGCTCATCTTGTTGTTGAAGAGAGAATTTGTATTACATTCAATTTTGTAATAAACAAAAATAAATAAAGTATTGTTAAGTAGGAATGCATGAATGAAATTTTCGTATTGCTATTCATTTTGAAAAGAATTAAAAGGGAGCCTTGTAGTCTTAAGGTAGTTAAAAAATAACTCAAATTCCTTGCAAACTATTTAATCATTTTAATATTATAGTGTTAAATCCATTAACAGTCATGAGAGGTTAAACTCTATTTATTAACATCGATAAGGTATATGCATTTCTTCCTTTTTGTGGCTTCATATTTACACCAAAAATAAATAAATGTATTCACTTGGTGTAATGTATTCATAAAATTTTAATACACACACATATGTATATGTATATATACACATACATACATAGATATGTATATATGTGTGTGTATGTATGTATGTATGTATGTATGTATATAATTATTATAGATATATATATATATATGTATGTATGTATGTATGTATATATGTATATGTATATATATATACATATATACACACACATGTACATACACACACACACATATATACATATGTTTATGTGTGTATGCATGTATATGTATATGCATGCATGTATGTATATGTATATGCATGCATGTATGTATATGTATATATATACACACATACATATATATACATGCATACATACATTTAAATATATTTCTCAACCACCTATTTTAAATGATTTATTTTACCACATATATATGTATATACATGTATCTACCTACCTATATATATAATAAAGATATATTAATATATTATTTTGTTGTTTAAAAAAGGGAAAAAAGGGTAAAATTAAATAAATAAAATAAAATAAAAATGAATGAAAAAAGAAAACTTAAGGAACAGGGGTTGGCTGGGTGATAGGGTCAAACCCTACCACCTGTGATTTTACCAAGGGGAGCTCAACTCCCATGGGTCATGGCCCTACAGGCTATAAGCTCATAGAGGGGTTTGAGAACCCCATCACAGGTCAACGAGCCCCCCATTTGGGGCATATCCCTATTGTATAAAAATATTCATTGGATTCTTTTTTTTAAAGTGCATATTCTTTTAAAATAAAACCTTGTTTGCCCCTTATCTATGTTTGTATACACCAAAAGAAATAAATCTAGTTAAAAATAGTAATATATTCATATATATACAAGAATATGTGTAAATATCAAAATGAAATAGTAAGAAATACTCAAATACATACACAACAATTTGAATAAAACATGGCATTAATCCTTCAAATCCATATGTATTTTTTTGTCCTCCTTCACCCTTTTAACTTGCAAATAAAAAAAGAAGGTGAGAATATGAGAAGAGTTTTTTATGAGATTACCTTGTGATTATGGTTTACTCTTAGTTGCCCTAGGATCTAACTTGGCTAACCTTAAGTCTCATTCAATGGATGAGATTTAATGCACATTCCATCATAAGCCCTAACTTGCTAATTTTGAAATACTTAAACTAATTTCAACCTAATGGTGAATTAAATCATGGTGAGGGACCATGTGACTAGGCCCTGCTTAACTTAAGTTATAATTTAGAAGCTCTTTGTAATTAAAATAATGAACTTATTTTCTTTTTAATTATATAAAAAGAAAGAGGACTCTCCTAATATTTACCCCTTCCCACAACCATTGTGCAATATAATATTTTTATTATTATGCAAGATAATTAAATAACAATAGTCATAGGCTAACCATGCTATAAATATAAGTTAATTTAATAAATCAATTATTAATTTTAATAATGCTAACCATGCTATAAATATAAGTTAATTTAATAAATCAATTATCAAAATTTAATTTTTGAGAGCATGGTAGATTAATGGGCTGTAGAAATCAAAGGTTTGTTTCATCAATATTTAATTAAAAATTTATATTATTTTTAATTTGGTTTAGAATGAACTTAAGGCTTTATCCCCTAGTCCCTAGGGTTTGACCTCAATCAAATAGAAGCTTACCATCATCCTAATTAATTTGTCGACAAGTATTATGTATTGATGTTAACTCAAGCCTTTTCTCATGGTTGTCTTGTGACTTCCCCATGCTTTGCTTTGCACTATGACATAAGAAGTGGCACTACATAGGTGTGTGCCACTCCATGACTAGTAGCTAACAAGAGTCATTGCATGTTGCATATTGCAATCGTGTACATTTATGAATGAGGTGTAAAAAAAATTAGATTTTCTTATTGATTTAGTTTTGGACATGACACATAGACATAGACTCTTAAATGATTTTAAAAAGGTTCCACACATAAACACCCAAAATTAATTTTATGCACAATCTTTAAATATGTTAATACAAAAACATTGAAACTCCATTGATAAAAGACCAACACACGATACTCTAACAATAAAAAATAATTTAATTTTCTTAATACTTATACTACTCAACCATAAATTTTGTATGACTGTTTGCATAAAAATTAAATTAGTATATTATAACTTTATATAAATCTTTAACTTTGATTAATCTTCAACTACAAATTGGCATGCTTCTACTATAAATACTCTACTATTATTTATTATCAATTTCCATAAATTTATATTATCTTTGATACTATTCAAACCCTCATAAATAAGGTTTGTTTTGAAAGATCCTTTGCCCAATTACTATACCAGATAAAATCACAATATAAAGGTGCCATCATAGTCTCAAATGTATACATCATAATTTATGATTGAGTTTGATGATCGAATGGACTGATGAGTCAAATATTATTATTTGATTCTCTAATCACCTCACTGGAAATGAAAGTTGATGTAAAAGGAGGTCATACATTTTGTTAGAATGTTAATGATGATCAAGCTCTCTTAACTTAAAAATATAGTTCATAGTTTCTCCATGATACTCTTTACATTCGTTAAAAACTATGATTCTTAATAAAAACAAAACATCTATAACAAATTCTATTGCAATGTGTCACATTTCTTCATCACAAGATAATGAAAGCAGTGCAGAGAGATTCTGAAATCAAATCAAGATAAAATATCAGTCAATACAAACAAAAACATCCATTTTACAAGGTAGCAATTGGCAATAAATGTCCATTAAAAGGCCATGAAAAGATGACAAAGATAGAGAAGCACAAATACAGTGACTCACGTAACTCATCCATCACTTTTTCCTGCTTAATATCTTCCATAAAAGTTTTGCTAAGAAAAAACTAGATATTTCAAAGATAGTTGGGAAATATGGACTCTCTAGTCCATATCTCCTTGGAAATTGAGATATATGGGCATTCCTTGATAAAAGAGCTTTTCACTTTCTATAATCCAAAATTTGATATTTATGTTTGAATTGGATTTTGTGGGATATTTGCTTGTTGCCTTAAAAAAGATGGACACCTACCAAAGATTTGATGTGAAGTAACATTATTGGAGGCCCCATTTTAACTCATGGCATTATGTGGCCCCAAAATCAATATTACATGAAATTGACTCAATATAATATTCTTAGGATAGAAAGCATAGTTTGTTTGTTTTGTTTAGTTTTTGCTTTTTTGGGTTAGATTTTTAAAAAAATAACTAAATGAATAGTACACAATTAGAAATAAATCAGTAGTAGTGTATAACTAGCATGTCAAACTAATTTATTTTATTATAATAGTGGTTCATAATATCAAAGGTTATGGGATCTTGAAAAGAATTGTCATGCAAGCAATTTAATTATCTTGCGTGTTTAATCATATGTTTCTACTTGTATATAGAGTTCTTATAAAAAAATTGCATATTCTGTATTTTCTCTCTTTTGATGTATATCACTATATATATGAGTTTATTTAAAAATTATTTTATATTATTTTATATCTATTATTATGCTTCTATTTGTTTATGTTTCTAAGTGGTCTAAGTTCTCAAATGATCTTGAGCTGTATATTTAACGTTGAGTATTAAAAATATTGTCTAAAATACTTATTTTTTATCAATGGTTAGCAACTCACATTCACAACTTCGATTACACACAAATCACTCTTCAGCTTGTACCAAACACAACAATTAGCATCTTGATAATCTACCAACTTTGTTTTTCTATTGAATTAATCATGAGGGCTTAACTAAGGCACAACAAAATTTCATACTTTAATTCTTGCATTGTAGGCTCCCAAAGGTTCTTCTAAGTAGCGCCACTTCAAATTTTCCTTACATTGATATCACATAAGCGAACATTTTCTACAAGTACTAAATGTCAAATTCTACAAAGGGTAAAATTGCCTCACCAAGAAAAATCCAATAATGGAAGGGAGTACCCCCTACCCTCTTTGAAATCCCAACCCTTGTCTTTGTCATGGGGGATGAACCACTACTATATGAAAGGGGTCTTCCTTCGAGAATGGAGGGAAGGAAGAGAGAACCTACTTTATTGTGTGTTATGTATTCATTCCAAAAATTCAACAATTTGTGATATAATAAATTGTGCAAGACAACTTTACTTCTAACCATTTTCTTAGTCTATATAAAGATTGAATATAATACCACCTAAGATAGAATCACAACCATGATTGTGACCCTCCATAATTTTGTGTGGATGACCTAATTTAAATTATGTCATTATACTTTCAATACATTCAACTTTAAATGATTCTAAGCCACGACTAAAAAGTTGATCCAAATAATGAATCTATTGATAATAAAAAATAACTAAGTCATCATGTTCTTAAAAACCAAGTTTCTACAATTTTTTTCATAATTTATTATGACTCTTTATTTGGTTTTTATTGTATTTAGCCAATTCTAGTCATTTATTAGCCCAAGTTATATTTGTGGGATATGTTTTCTTCCCTACATTTTTCCACTTGAGGTTTTGACCTAAGTACCCTTCTTTATTGATTTTTTAAATGTTTTATCTTGAATCTACCTATTTTCTATCATACATGACAAAGACATACAATTTTTTTTTTTTTTTTTTTTAGACTGCAGGAATCGGGTAGCACGACCCCCTATAAACTGCAGTGCGCCTGGTAAACTTTTTAACGTGACCGGTGGCGCTGGCGCGACACGCCCTCCGGTACCACGGGACGGGGGGGAGACTAGAACTTGTGACCAGCAGAGCCGCAACGGAATTACTTAGCCAACCAAGCTAGGGCCCCCGCCTGACAAAGACATACAATTTGATTCATGATAAAATATTTTATTTGCAGGTCATTCATTATGATAGCTTCATTCCCATTAACTATATCTTCGTGATGACATCTCTCATTACTTGGTTGGTAATGATTGTGTTTAAATTATGCTTTTCTTTTTTATATGTTAGGTTCCTCCACTAGTTAGATGTTCATTTTTATAATACAAATATGTCACAAAACCCTAACCAATTGGATTGAGAATTCTAACACATGCATGTTCTCTGCTAAATTTATTTTACTTACATGTATATGATGCTAGCTCAAATATTAATTTGTTACATATACATTTCATTATATATGGTATGATGTCGGTATTGGCATGGTGTGATGGTTTATAGGTGGCATTGTTGTTCTTGCCACCAAGGTTCAAACCTCGTTGGGGTGGTATTGTTGAATGGTTGTATCCGGTTCATAGCTCCGGTCAAAAGCATTTACCCCTTGAATAAAAATATATATATATATATATATATATATATATATATATATATATATATATGGTATGATATTTTTATGCTTATTTTTATTATATCATTGTCTAAAAGATGTGTGTGTACATAGGTTTATCAGATGTCCAAGCATGTCTTCATTTATTATTTTAGCTTTCATCTTTTAGGGCTAATTCTCTAGTACCCACAAATGGATCGTCACATTCTTGTTCACAATACATCTCTTAAATATGCCCATTCTTACTATCCTCTTGCATTACATTATGTTGTTATACATAATGATTTAACATCTCATATAACTTATAATAGTTTCTCTACATCCTTTGATACATTGTCTCTTGATGGATTATCCGCTAAGGGGATTGGTGATACTTTCTTATTGAGATCCTTTCCCTCACATGATGTCATTGATGATATTTTCCCTACAACATGCTTGTATAATGATTTGAACCTTTCATCCTCTAGTGAATAGTCCTTAGGATATCTTATTGATCTATCTATGTTTCATATCAAGTATAATGTTTTTTATCTATATGCTTGATGAATCCTTTATGGAGTATTTTATGTCTTCTCATGATGTATATTTAAATAAACTTGGTTATCATGTTGTTCCATTTACATATCCTATGGTCCAACATGAGAAAAAAAATGTATAGAAATACATGAGGAAGAATAATTTTTTATTGATAATTAAAAATAACTAAGTCATCTTGTTCTTAAATTCAAAGCTTCTAATTTTGTCATAATTTGTTGCAACTCTTTATTTATTTTTTATTATATTTAATTAAATTTAGTCATTTATTAGCTCAAGGTATATTTGTGGGATGTGTTTCCTTTCCTATATTTTGCCACCCAAGGTTTTTCCTTAAGTACCCTTCTTTATTGATTTTTAATTTTTTTCTTGAATCTAACTATTTTCCCTCACACATGGTAAATACATTTAATTTGATTCATGACAGAACATTTTCTTTGCAAGCTTCTTTTCCATTAAATATACCTTCATGATAACATCTCTTATTATTTGGTTCGTAACGATTTTTTAAATTAAACTTTTATTTTTTATATGTTAGGTTACTCCAATTGTTAGGTGTTTATTTTTATGATACAAATGTCACAAAACCCTAACCAATTGGATTGGCAATGCTTACACATGCATGTGCTCTAATAAATTTATTCTACTTACATGTATATGATGCTAGCTCAAATATTAATGTTCTTTTGTTAACAAGGGGGAATTGGTAGGGGCAACCTAGAGCAACTTAGAGATCGCTCACTAATTTTCTTGTTCATTGCTTAAGACAAGGTGAGCCACCCTTATAAACCCCTCAGAATGTAGATCGAGCTTGAACCCAAATCCATTATCCAACTATGCCACTCGTTCCAGCTTCAAATATTATTTTTTAATATAAATTTTATTATATATGGTATGAATATTTTTTATACTTATTTTTTATTATATCATTGTTTAAAAGATGTGTGTGTGAATGGTTTTTTTATTGATTAAATTTGGGGTTTTAGCCTTGCCTAGACCAGAATGGAGGCCACAAACATGGGACCTCCTCCCCAACATGAATGCAAGAAAAGTCCACTCTCACGAGCATGGTAGCCTAGTAGGGGTACAGAGCCCATGAGCACATCAACCCAATGACGGAGTGGGCCTCAAGCATGGATGCCTGGTACAAGGCATGAACACTAACAACAACCTCGACGTTGCAAGTCAAGCCTATGAACATAATGGATAAGTGAAGGCATAGTGCCTACGATCACAATAGCTCAACAGAGACTTGAACCCTAGTGGCCACAACAACAATGCCACCACTTAACCATCACACTATGGGATGAACCCTATGTGTAAATGGGTTTATTAGGTGTCCTAGCATGTGTTTATTTAATATCTTAGCTTTCATCTTCTAGGGATAATTCATTATAACTCACAATAGGAATTCACATGCTTGTTCATAATACATCTCCCAACTATGTTCGTTCTTATTATCCTCGTACATTATATGATGTTGTTATACATAATTATTTTACCTCTCATATAAATCATAATAGTCCTTACTTTACATCCTTTGATCCATTGTCTCTTGATGACTTATCCACTAAGGGGTTTGGTGAAACCTTTTTATTGAGATCCTCTCCCTCACATGATGTTATTGATTATGTTTTCCCTAAAGAATTCTTGTATAGTGATTTGAACCTTTCATCCTCTAGTGAATATTCCTTAAGATATCTTATTGATCTATAGATGTTTCATATTGGTACATTATTTTTGCATAGGCTTGATGAATCCTTTATGGAGTATTTTATTCCTTCTCATGATGTATCTTTAGATAAATTTGGCTATATCATGTTGTTCCATTTACATATCCCATGGACCAACATGAGAAAACACAAAGTATAGAAATACATGATAAAAATTTGTATGGTAACATATTTCAAACTTTATTTGTCTCATTTGAGAAATGTGTCCCACCTATTGATGATGGACCCATTGCATCTTCCTAAAATATTACACACAACATTGATACATATTTAATAAGCTAAAAGGTATATTGTTGATGATACATGAACTCCTTATATGGTGTGTTATGTTTTCCATCCATATCTCAATATGGTTCTCCTACTCGTATGTTTCCTTCTAGCTCAAAATAACCCACCATATTTACTTTCACTCATTTAATCTCTATGGCATATGAGAAATTTTCATCCATCGCCTATGTTGTTCAATAATTTGTACCACATCCTTAGCCATCCCTTCCATTCTTATACATAGTTTTATCCCTACTACACTTGTTCCTAAACCCATTTATACTCCTCCCTTGCTCACCTGTGTCCTATATGTTTCTACTACCTCTCCCTTATCTACACATATCCCATTTATTTATAGTATTCCCTTTTTATCCACTCATGTGTTTATTGTTTCTTCCATTCCTTCATCTATACACATGCCTTTTGTGTCTATTGCTCCTATTTTGACAATTTATAGTCCCATAATTTTTCGTACACCATCCAACCCTTCCCTTAAATTGGACACCATAATTATTGGGAAAGGTGTCTCAACATTGCTCCTAATTTTCAAATTAAAAAAAAAAGTGTGATTTTAAAATATAAAATAGAAAAACTTACTTTGTCAGTTATAGAGTTAGTTTTTGGCCAAAATAAATATTCTTAATTTTTAAGCATCACCCATAGGGGTGCCTATTGTGTAGATCTCTTTGATCTCTTTGATTTTTTTAAAAGGGGGCCCATTTGTCCCAATAGATCAAAAATTATAGCCTTCAAAATTTTTCATAGAAAATATAAAAAAGTTATCAAATTCATAAAAGAGCTATAAACAAGAGTTATACTTGTTGACCAACTTATGATGCATGTTATGATACATCATAAAGAATATTTGATTGGGATGATTTTGGGCGCCACATTTTGGGTGGTTTTAGCTCATGGTTTTCTAATTACTATTTGTTGGTCTTATGTATTGCATCTTCTATATATTAGGTGTTGCAAGTATGTGTAGTTGGTGTTGTCATTGATGTCAACAAGCTTTGGTCTTGCCATTGGTGTCAACCGTATGAGCATAAGTTTGTTGCAAGGGTGTGAGTAGTTGGTATTGACTATTAAGTTGATGTTGACTCTAATGATGCTTTGATTAGCTGTATTATGTTATCATTAGTAAGCTACTGGTGTCAACCTCTATTGTTACTTTGATAATATTTTTTCTATGGATGTATGGTTGAGTTGCTATGTTGTAGTTGGATTGGTGGTGATGAGGTGGTGTTGAAGATGTTGATGATATGTTTCAGGTGTTTGGTTTGCAAGTGCTTTCGAGAAAATTTAAATAAAAAGGGAAATAGTGTGTTGCAGTAGTGTTTTGTGTTGCAAAACTTAGCATTTTGGTTTCACTCCATATTTCTTCTATGTTGAAGATATAATTGCTTGGTTTGGATATGTTGATTAGAGGTGTTCAAAGGGGTTGCATCTAGAATTTGGTGTGTTAGATCACTGTGCAGAGGAAGTTATGTTCACTAGTGTGTGAACTGTGTATTGCAGAAGTGTCTGGGAGAAATAGTTTTTCTTTGCATTTCTTGGTAGAGTGGTTTTAGGTCTTGTGGATCTAGAAGCATTCTAATAGTGTTTGTATCTTTCTTTAGTTAAAGTTGTTTGACGTTTGGTTCTCCAGAAGTTGGTTTCTTGAGGTGCAGTGTATGGCAAAATTATCTAAGTGTACTAGGTGTGTACATTCTTTAGGTGAAAATTTTGTGAAAGAATTTTTTTAGATTCCAAGATGTTTGTGGAATATTATAGATCATGTTCAAGCATGGTGTGTGTTCTACAAGTTTTATTTGGATTTGAGTAACTATGTACTTAAATGTTAATGGTGTTTACATAGGTTCGACCGACCTTGGGTGTTTACACTAATTGTTGAGTTGCTTTGGTCTTTTTGGAAGTGTGGTGTGTCATGTATGAGTGGATTTAGGTTCAAATTAAGGTGTTTTTTGGTATGTCTTCATTCCTTTCCACCGTGGGAATGTTTTGGTGTTAACCTAATTTGGATTTTTACAGTTGAGGTGCATAGCCGACCTTGGAGAATGTTTTCAAGGTTGAAGATGGTATAAATATGTGTTGAGATGTTGAGGGATGATAAGATAGATGTATGAGATGTGAATGATGCAAATTGTAGAGTTTTGAGGTGTGAATTTATAAAGTACAGTGAGATTTCATGTGTTAGATTATTGGATGCAGTGAACAAAAGGTGTTTTCAATATTTAGTAAGATTGTGAAGGTGTTAGTGATGTTGTGGTGGACTTTTTTGTTGCATTGAGATGGATTTATCAGTGTGACATTCTTCTCTATCTTTTTTTTATTCTGGTAGTAAGCCTTTCTTTCTTTTGGGAAGTGAGCCCTCCGGCAATGAGCCCTTTGTAATCGGCGTTGATATTACCTTATATTGTGAGCTAATCCTCACCGTGGTTTTTCCCTTCTTGGGTTTTCCACATAAATCTGGCGTTTCCTTGTGCATAGTGTAGCTTTGATTTTGTTTTCATTATCTTCTTTCATGATAAATCATTCCAAAAAAGTAAAGTTTAATCGAATTAATGTGGATCTGAATGTTTATGAGGGTTTTGAAGTTTTAAGGTACAACTAACTCACCCACCCCCCCCCCCTTAGTTTCCTTGTGTAATCAACATTAGGTGCTTGATATGGAGCTTGTGGGTGAGTTTTTTAGATATTGTTAAGTTATAAAAAATCCTCCAAAAATCTAGTTGGTGATACTCCTATGGAGGTTTACTTTGCAAGTGTATTGTAACTATGGTTTTTTGAATAATACATTGAGTTGCACTAAAGTGTGGAGTCTTTCTCCCAAAAGGGTTTTCCCCATGTACACATATGTCATGGTATATTATTTATTTCCTGTTTAAATATGTTTTTACTTTCTATAATTGCTATAATAATATAGTTTTCACTCTCCTCATAATTTTAGTGTAGGATGTGTTTATATGTACCTTGCTTCCTTTCACTTGGTATTAGAGGCTAATCACCTCAGATTTTAAGTGTTGGGAAGATATTTTTTGGACTAACCTTTGTTTGACTGGGAGATTACATAGAGAGGGTTTTGATCTTATTGTAGGAAGATATGGAGAAGTTTTGAAGTATAAAAGTTGAGTTTTGGAAGCTAAAAATAGAGAATTTGCTCATAGACTAAGATATATGGGTTATAGTATCTAGATCCAAACATATAGCTACATTACCAAAAAACTAGGACAAGATGGATAGAAAATAAAACGTTCTTATTAGACTTAGTTTGGGTGATTTAGTGTTGTTGAATGTGCATGAATAGATTATTGCGGTGAACCTTCAAAATAATCTTGGATAAATTTATCAATATAAATCCTTAATAATGTGTTCCTAAGAAATAATTGGTATAACCTTAGGATGGAGGATTGTGGATTGGTGGGTGAAATATAAATGCATTCAATATGGTAGTTACCAATTTGCACTCAGTGGCAATGAAATAAAGGAGGAGAATCGATGTGTAAATTTGCTATGTTCTTTACTAGATTCATGGGACCACCTTGTTATGGCCATTGATAGCACTAACACTAAGTTAAAGATGGATGAAGTGGTTACATATTTTCTTTTTGAAAAAAAGAGAAGTAATAGTTTTAAGTCAGCTAAGAAGGCCATAGAAGTTTGTTGAAGATCCAAAGAAAAAGGAAAAAATATGGATAAGAAGCATTATTGGTCTAGATCCAAATCCTATAAGAGATCCAAATCTCTTAGTAATTTCAAGGAAAATATTAGAACTACAAAATATTTGGACATTAAGAAGGGACTATAAGGAGGAGAAAAAGAAGAAAATAGAAAAGTAGATTTTGATGACAATTCTAAGATATCTTCTTAGGATGAAGGAGATGCTTTTGTCACTACCATAGTTACTCATGCATTGGAAGGTGCATTGTTTATATACTATTTTTCCTTTTTGGTATGAATAGGGGTATTTCCTATCTAGTTTCCATTTTGTAGTGTAAACAAGGCACATTATCTAACTAGTTATTTGTTAGGTCATATTTACACATGTTCACATGCTAAGTATACTTAGGGAATTAGGAATCTTTCTAGAAGTCTCTAGTATTGTCACATGAAATAGGATTAAGACACTTGCTATCATCCTAGTTAGTCCTATCTCCCAACTTGACTATATAAGAAAGGAATATCTATGTACAGTAATGGTTGGTTGATCATAATCCATTTTATACCATAATCAAAAAAAAATTCTCTTGCTACTCTCTTGTAGAAGGTAATCTTTGGTGTTGCAGGTGATCTTGAGAGCTTGAATCTATTGGTGACTCTAACATGGTATCAAAGCTTCAAATCTGCAAGCCCATTCTCAAATCTAAGAGATAATAAGGTAGGATATTTTGTTGGTTGTACTTTAGGAAAAAAAATCTCACCATTGAGTCTAGAATGCCTAAAAACTCCTATTTTCATATATGACACTTCATATTTTTGTGATGCAATTTTTTTTGTCATTTTAGGAGGGTTTGGCAGAATCTTGGTAGAATATGTTTGTACCTTGTTGTACCATCACTAGTGTTAGTAAATATACAGTCACATTTGTAGGAGTGAATATTTGTGGCATAAAATTTACAATATTTTGTGATAAAATTTGGAATATTTTGAAGAATCTCTATGGGTTGTGTAAAATTGATGAATTTTTAATTAAAATATATATTTTAATTTTGGTTTAAGTTAACAGTTCTATGGGTGATTCCACCCAATACTAGGATTCTTAGTTATACTGGGCGGTGTGGGAACTAACACTCACCTAGATGTGGTAGCCACTGGTAGGTACCACCAAATCATCACTTAAGTGGCTGGAGAGAAATACCACCACACCTTCACCACCCATTCACCACTCAATTTTTGGAGATTGTTGTAGTGTTGTAATTGATGTCAACAGGGAGATTGTTGCACTATGTTGTCTTTAGTGTTATCATTGATGTCAACATATGTCAACCTCCAGTGTGGTGTTGAGAAGGTGTTGTAGATAGGGAGATTTTTGGTGTTATAGATGGGGAGATTATTGCAATCTCTTATGTGGTGTTGATGAGAAGGTGTTTATGGTGTTGTTGATATAGTTGGTTCACTTTGTTTCCAAGTGCTTTTGAGAAAATTTAAATAGAGTGTACAAGGTGGAAGAGTTGTTTTCTATATTATGATCCAAATTTCTTCATGGTTGAAGATGTGCTTGTGTGGTTTGGATGAGATGATTAGAGGTGTTTTCAGGTGTTATATCCAGAGTTTCAGGTTCTGGATTGTGCGGTAGTGGAAGTTGTGTTTGACAGTCTGTTGGACTATGAAGAAGGTTGTCTGGGAGAAATTGAACTGATCCCCATTTCTCTACATTGAGGTTTCTTGTCTTGTGGATTTGGGATCATGCTAATATTGTCTGTACCTACCTTCCCTTGAATAGTTTTTTTTTCAATTATTCTACAAGGTTGGATAGTGTGTTGTATGTTTGTGGCAGTGTTGCTAGTTGCACATGATAATAATATTTTCAGTTGTAGGTGATTGTGGTAGTGTTGTTGAATATTTTGATGGTGTTGGAATATTCAGAGATGTGTGATGTTGCTTCATGGTCCATGAGATGTTTTTGAACCTATTGAAGAGCGAATTGATCATTTGGTAGCGTTAATACAGGTTTGGTCGACTTGGTGTGTTAATGTTACTTATGAATTTGTGCTTTGTGGTTTGTGGAAGCATGGTGAAGTGTTTCGATAAAGATTTGGGTCTTGCTTAACCCATGTTGTGGTCTGCCTTCACTTATTTCCACCACGAAAGTGTTTGGGATTGACCTATTTATTGGTTGCATGTTTGAGGTGCATACATTTCATTGAGGCCAACCTAGACAAGATTGTTTGAGGTCGTGGAGGATATATAAGAAAGGTAATTTTTGGAGACATGTAAGATTAAGTTTAGATGTGAAGTGATGCAAATGTGATCATGTGTTGTGATCTTAATGTGAGCTTAAACGCTTAAGGCTACCAGATGTAGTGAGTAGAAGGTGTCTATATTTTAGTGAGTCAAAGGTTGTGGATGGTGTAGAGTTATTATGGTGGATATTTCTACTACTCTGAGGTAGTGAACCTCCTTGTAACAGTATTCTTCTATTCTCTTCTATTCTAGATAGTGAATCCTTTAGGCAGTGAGCCATTCTTTCTTTTGGGTAGTAATCCCTTCTAGCAATGAACCTTTTGTATTCATGTTGTTATTCATATATATATGATTTAATCCTCACTATGGTTTTTCCCTAATTAGGGTTTTCCACATAAATCTAGTGTTCTATTTTAAATGACTATTTTTGTGTCGATGTTTTAGTTTGTTTATATTCATGCTAATTCTTAAAAAGGGTTTGAAGATTCATGATAGTTTGAATATTTTAATGTACAATTGATTCACCCCCCCTCTCAATCGTCATGTGTGTCTAACGATTGGTATCAGAGTTGTGATTCCTTGGAAGAATTTTAATCACTTGAGGTAGATTTGATGGTGCACAGGAATGGTGTCAAGTTCCCATTTTTTGATGGAACAAACTATTCCTTTTGGAAATCCAGGATGGAAGCCTTTCTTGTCTCATTAGGATTTGGTGTTTGGAAGTCAGTTGAAACTAGATACACTATGCCTACTACTACTCTAGCAAGGGATGATGAGATCCAAGATTATGTGAATAATGGTAAAGCAAGGAATGCTATATTGAGTGGGCTTTCTAATTTAGATCTTGTCAAGATGATAAGCCTCAAAACTGCTAAAGAAATCTAGACAAAGTTCATAGCATTTATGAAGGAGATGATAAGGTCAAGCAAGCAAAGATGCAAAATTTCAAATCCAAATTTGAAACCCTAAGGATGTTAGAAGATGAAGATATTGTAGGATACATGCTCTGAGTGGATGAAATTGTCAATGCCATCAATGGTCTTGGTGGAAAATTGGAGGAACGTGAAGTTGTGAAAAATGTATTGAGAACTCTTCCTAAAGCTTATAGAGCTAAATATTTTGCTATTGAGGAAGCTCAGAAAATGGATCCGTATTCTAGAGATCATTTTTTGGTGCTTTAGCTACTTTTGAATTAAGAGAGTTTGACAAAGATGCTCCAAGGTAAGAAACTGCTTTTAGAGTCAAAAAAACCATAATGTCTAGATATTAATCTGATGGCAAAGCTCTTAAAAAACAAAATAAATACATTACCACTAAATGCTTCAAATGTGAAAAAATAAGTCGTATACTTCTAATATCATCAAAATTACAATGCTCGCTTTCCTAAAATCTCGTATCTATAAAATTAATATATTAAAAATAGTAGAGTATTTCTAACAATGAAATCGCTCCTCAAATATTGTTTTCTCAAATACTTATTCATAACTTTAATGTTACGCTCATTGTAATCCTAAAATATATGAAATTGCTGGCTCGTCACAGTATGAAAGAATATGTTAACTTCTTCATGCAAAAGCTCTTGGAATAGTAGCAATGCGGAGGGGCGCCATCTTCGCCAAGAAAAACGAAAGAATACAATTTGGTATTTCAGGATGATGGTTTAGAAATCAAAAAAGGAAGCTCCAAAACATTAGTTGCAGCTAGAACAAGGACAACAGGAAATGTTTATCGGCTTAAAGGTGGTGGTGTTAAGTGCTTCATGTCTCAAATCAATGAAAGTTGGCTTTGACATAGAAGAATGGGTCACACCAATTTTGATAACCTAGTGAAGATCAGTTCTACTAATGTTGTGAGAGATCTATTTGAACTAAAAATTGATAACCTAGTGAAGATCAGTTCTACAATTTTTTGCCAAACTAGACATTGCACTAAAAAAATTTAACTAAATTTTCACTTTCAGGCACCTATAGCAGCTAAACCATGAGGAATTTGAAGGTGATGCAAATTAGTGATTTGTGGCATTTTTTCTATAGATTCTAAATATATATTTTTCAAAAATTTTGGAATTAGATTGCACTTCTTTTTCCATCTCCTTTGAAAACTAGTTTTTAATAGTAAACACCATTTTTAAAGAGTGATGTTACTAGCAAACACATAAAAAAAAATTATGAAGGATAAAAAAAAAAAAAAAATTGAATTTAGATTTGTAACTACGATATCTAGTGCATGGAATTGGTTTCATAGCATTTCATTGAATTTTTTTTCTTAATTAAGTTTCAAAGTCAAACTAATTACAATTTAGAAATGATTTACTGGCTAAAACATAACTTTTTTTGTATGTATCAAAGTTCAATTTTATTTTTTTTGTTGGATCAAGGACATCAATATCTAGTGCAATGATATTTTTCAAAAAAAAATGATAATATGCTATTTTTCCACGTGCAAAACATAGAGCTTGATTTTCGATGAAAAAACCTGCATTCACAAGAAATAAATAAAAAATTTAATAATCAAATTAAATTTAATTAAAATTATACTTTTTTGGAAGCTTATAATAAGGAATACATTTAAATGAATTCATTTTATCCCCCAAAAAGTAAATCAAAAGTGGTTTTTTATCAACATTTTGATAGGTGTAAAGGAGACTTCGTTATAGGTATGGCTTAAAACTAGTGGGGCTCTATCCAAGGGGACTTGGTCTAAGGTGGTTTGATCAAAACCTCTTCAATTGGAATCCTTTAAATGGAGCTTTTCAAGGCTTAAATCATTATATTTTCTAATAATATTTGATTTCAACAAAAATCAGGATCTCCCAAAAAGTGTAAACCACTATTGTGGGATCACCAATCAAGAATTACAATGCCTATCAATGCACTTTGCAAGGAGTGTCAATTTGGAAAGAACACAAAGAATAGATTTAGAACTAAAGAATATTCTATTGCAGGACCTTTGGAGTTGGTACATATAGACCTATGTGGACCTACCAGAACAAGAAGCTCTCAAGGTGATAGGTATTTTATGTTGTTGATAGATGATTACTCTAGAATGACTTGGGTGACATTTCTCAAAGAAAAATCAGAAGATCTAGATAAGTTCAAAGAATTTAAATCTATGGTTGAGAATGAAATAGATTGTAAAATCAAATGTTTGAGGTATGACAGAGGTGGTGAGTTCACCTCTTATGATTTTAATAGCTTTTGTGAAGATCATGGGATAAAGAGACATTTATCAGCTCCTAGGACTTCTCAGCAGAATGGAGTTGTGGAAAGAAAGAACCAGATAGTTTAGGAAGCAACAAGAACCATGATGAATGAAGGAAATCTATTGTAAGTCTATTGGAAAGAAGCAATTCATATTGTAGTATAAATTCTTAACAAAGGACAAGCAAAAGTGAACAATTCAAAGACCCCCTATGAATTATGGTATAGAAAACCTCCTACTATGAAATATTTCAGAGTGTTTGGAAGCAAATTTTATATTAGGAGTTATGAAGAGAACTTAGGAAAGTTTGATGCAAGATTAGATGAAGGAATATTCCTTGGATACTCTACAAAGAGCAAGGCATGCATGTGCTCTTAATTATGATTCATGTCTTTTTGGATCAATAGCTCTTGGCCTCCATAACTTTGTTATTTTCTCTTTCTATGATAGGTGTTTGATTGTAGGTGATCTTTGGGAGCTATGGAGTTGATTTTCCAACTTCAATAGAGGGGTGATCCTTTCAAGAGGGATCAGCCTCTTCATAAAAAAAATATTTTATTATTTTTATTTTAAAAGTTAAAGCCCCAAAATGGGGCACTCCAATAAGGGGTTCAACCCCCTTCATAAGAAATTTAATTTATTTTTTTAAGTCACCACATGGGGGTGCTAGGAATCTAAGGGTCGAACCTTAGAAATAGATAAAATTAAATTTATATTATTTTGTGAGGGCGGAAACTTCATAGAGGGTTGCTCATAAACACATTCAAATGATCTTGATTTTGATATGATGAATCGCTTCCTTCCTCAAAAATATCTCTTGACATTCGAGTTCCTTTGACATCAATGAAAAATTTTCCATGCCCCTTTGACATCAATTAAAATATTTCCAACAACATCCCCCTTTGTCATTGATAAAAATGCAAACATAATTCTCTCATTTTGCATTGCTCCCCCTTTTTGTATCTATCCCCCTTTGACATCATTGGCAAAAGGAAACTTAGTATATTCACAAAGAAAGTTCCCCCTATACGTAATACTTCCTCTTGACATCAACATCATTTTTATTTTCCTATATCTCTTCCTTTCTTGTAACTCTCCCTCTTTCTGCAACTCTCCTTCTATGACATCAATAGCAACGAGATGCTTTATTACCTTCATATAGAATATGCATTAGTTGATCTATCTTTGAATTTGTCTTCTATATAGAGCTAAAAGGTATTGTATTGATTAGCTCCCCCTTCCTCTACTTCTCCCTCCTTGAAATCAATGAAAAAAAGGTATGTTGATCCATCTCCAACCTTTCTTATCCATGGGGGTGAAGAATAATACAATGGTAAGCTCCCCCTAAAATCATGCTTCTTCTTATGAACTTAGTGATACTTCTTATGCATGAAGCATCAGTATAGATTTTTCTGTATCTTTCTCTTTTTTCATCTTCCAAAATTTTGTAGGTTCTCTCTTTTTTTTGGCTATGGTAGCCACCTTATTGCTTTGTCTAGGATATACAAGACAACTTCTACAAAATTGTGCTATATTTCCCAAAAAATTGCATTTATAATATATGACATTATAATTCACTAAAGGATCACATGAAGTGTAGTTCCTACTTGAGAACCCACAATCATTCCTTGCACAAACTCTACAATCAATTACTTTATGAAAAAATGATTACATGAATAGCAATAACCATAAAAAAAAGTGATAGAACCTAGTCATAGGCGCATGTCTTGAAGGGAATGATCCTTTGTAGTTACCCTTGTTGTCCTTGTGAGAGATATTACCTTCTTCATTCTTGGTGCTCTCACTATTCATGGATCTTTTGATAACATTAGCATACTTCTTCTCTTCATTTGATTTCTTTGATGATTGAATTGTTTTAGAACTTTGGTCTTCTTCACATTCAATAACACTCCTATAAAACATAGGATTTTGAAATTTAATGATGTCATCCAATATTTTTGAACTCTTCTCGTTCTTCAAGTTTTTTTTAATTGAATTGTTATTTTCTCCAATTTCCTTTTTAGAGAAACAATCTCGGATTCGAACTTCTCGCAATTTTCTTGGTCTTCAATTTTTTTCCCATCTCCTCTTCAATCCTTTTTGATTCTTCTACTTGAACTTTTAAATCTATAGTCAACTTTTTTGATTCTTCAAGAATTTGTGATTATTTTTCTTTGGATTTATTTCCCTCTTGAAATTGTAATCCTTGTTTCAAATTTATTTTCTTAATTTTCTCAATCTCATTGTAGGCATAATGGAGTTCCTCCTCAAGATCTAATTCTCCTCCACCTTCGCTATATTCTTCTTCTAAATCTATTTCTTCAAGTTCATTGCATCATCATCATCCTTTGCTTCCATCACCATGAAGAGCATTTCTTTTTATCACTATTATAAATTTCTTCATTGCTTTCCTTTGATGAGTTATTATCTTCCTTGAAATAAAGACTACTTTTATACTTCAAGAATTTCTTCTTCTTTCCATGTTGATCTTGTTTGTAACCCTTCTTATATTGTTGATATCTTCCTCATTTCTTCATTTAGTGATCCTCTTCATCATTGTTA
The DNA here is from genome assembly GCA_007258455.2 of Sequoia sempervirens. Lineage (NCBI taxonomy): Eukaryota > Viridiplantae > Streptophyta > Pinopsida > Cupressales > Cupressaceae > Sequoia > Sequoia sempervirens. Next base: position 151,804 of record VDFB02265590.1, read on the forward strand.
CTTTCACTCTTACCCTATGGAAACTTAGAAGAAAAATGACTTATTCTACCACAATTAAGACATTTAATGGTAACTTACCTTGGCACTTCTTGGATCCTTTCTTTATCTTTCTCGTGAAATGGGCTTCTTCTTCATTTATTTCACTATAAGAGTCATAAATTGGTTCATATACTTTATTCTTTCCCTTCTTTGACGCTTTGAAGGTTTCCTCCCTTTTAGATGGATTGTCTTCAATCCTCATTTCATAGGCAATAAGAATCCCTTGTGCGGCTTGTCCTTTGTTAATGTGTCTAGATCTCTCATTTCTTCAATTTTTGAAACCTTGGAATCAAAGCTTAGAGGTAAAGACCTTAGTACCTTTTGCACAATCATGGCTTCTTCAAATGTTTCACCAATACCTTTTATTATGTTCACAATATCATCAACACGAAATCAAATAGGAGGTTATATTTTCTTCTTCTTTCATCTTAAGGATTTTGAATTGTCTCATATGAGTTTGAAGCTTTGCCTTCTTTACTTTATCATCTCCTTCATAGATATTCTTCAACTTATCCCACATGTTCTTATATGATTTGCAATGCATAACTTTTATAAACTCTAATTTGGATAATCCACATTAAATTGCATTCTTATTTGTTACATTATTTTCACTTTCCCTCTTTCCAACTTGATCCATTGGGGGATTTGTAGGGGCTATATAGCCATTTCCCACCAATTTCCAAATATCAAACCCTATAGCATTCAAATAGGTTTGCATCCTTACGCTCTAAAAGACATAGTTTGCTCCAACTGTGGAAACATAATGTTATTAATGGTGTCTTGTTTGATGAGAATCCATAACCTTCTTGACTAGCCATATGTGCTCTTTAGATCTTCCTTCTATCAGTTAGACTATCTCTAAGGGAACCCACTCTAATACCAATTGAAGAGAACTCAGTTATATTGAGAAGGGGGTGAATTAGTATAACAACAATCTTTTATTTTTCAAAACTTAATTAACCATAGCAATAACACACATACAAGATCTAGCAATTAAGAACATAGTATGAATACACGATTTACGTGGAAACCCTTGCGAGAGAAAACCACAATAAAATATTGTTTATATATATATATATATATTGATCTTCTTTTTAGGTACCTACTTCTTTTACAAGTCTTCTTTTGTAGGCACCAACCCACTAGAGACCAATTTCCACAACTATGCACCAACTCAGCAAGAGACACCAATCTCTTATTTTGATAGGCACCAAACTCCAAATTATTCAAGGGATGGTATTTTCTTTATAAAGATTTGATTATGAATGCATTTTATTTCACACATCTTCTTGTGGATGATCTAATAGTTATCAAACAAGTGCTCTCCTCCATGACTTGGTTTGTAGACGATATAATCACTTTCCTTCACAAGTCTTCTTGATGATGATGCAATAACTTTCCTTCACAATTTTTCTCTCAAATAATGCAAAACTTTCCTTTATAATTTTGCTCTAATTTCACTCACAAATATAGTATAAATTTTTCTATAATTCTACTCTAAATCCTCTTGCAAGTCAGCTATAATTTCTGCTCTACATCCCCTTTGCAAGTCTACAATAATTCTACCATAAATGCTCTTAGATCTGCTCTTGGATTCACTTCAAATATTCCCTCGGATTTGTACTTAAATTTGCTAAAATATAGAAGGGTATTTTATTTAAAAACTTGCTTCTCACATCTCCATTTTACCTTATTTTATATCCCTTCAAACATAGCCCTTCGCCCAAAGGAGGTGGCTCTCCCAAGAGGGGCAATCCTTCCAAGAGGGTTCAGGCCTCTTCATAGAAATATATTTTATTATTTTTAATTTTAAAGTTAAAAAGCAAAAATGGGCCACTTCAATAAGTGGGTCAACCCCCTTCATAAAAATAAACCTCATGGGGTCACTAGGAATCTAAGGGTTGGCCCTTAGAAATAGATAAAATTAAATTTGTATTTCCCTTTGTGAGGGTGGCGATTTCTTAGAGGGTTGCTAATAAACACATCCAAATGATCTTGATTTTGATATGACAATTCACTTCCTTCCTCAATGATGTCTCTTGGCCTTCGAGTTCCTTTGACATCAATGAAAAAACTATCTATGCCCCTTTGACATCATGATAATATTTCCAACAAACTCTTGTTTTGAGATACCACAATGGTATTCTCACACCAAATTTCCTATAAATTGGCACTTTGGACAATAGTATGTATCATTGTTTTCAAGTAATGAAGTGTTGTCAAATTGAAGACACATGAGGAGTGATGAAATTGAATGTATTTTAATCTAATACATTTGAAGATAATACATTATTGACCTCTCTTCTTGGTGGATTTTTTTACCACAAGGGTTTCTCCACATAAGTATTGTGTTGTGATATGATCTTGTGTTTTAGTTTTTGTTTCGTTCTTTTTGTTGTATTCTTATGGTAAAATAATCTTCACTTATTTTATTTTTTACATTCATCTAAGTTAGTTTTTTATAAAACATGTTAAGTGGATGATTTATGCATGATAGAGAAGATGAATATCTCTATGGTTTTTATGTATTAAAGAAACTTAATTTCATATTTGTAGACAATCACATATTTTCATAGTGTGTAATCTAAGATTCTTATCTCAAGCAATATATTATTGGGTTAGAGATTGTTAAATTGGTCCAACAATATTCTCCTATTTTCCCAACATTTGGTATCAAAGCTTAAGGATGTTCCATGGATTTTATGTGTATGCATGTGAGTTGCATGTATTTGCATGAACTTTCATGTTGTTTGCATGTGCATGTATGTATTTTCATGTGAAGGATTCATGGTATTTGGTTCTAGGAACTCCTTTGTTCTAATTTCTAAGAATTTTGTGGGAATCTATTTGAAGGAATTGCAGGATTTATTAGAGGCTTGATGACTAGAGTGGATGTTTTGTGTGTTAACATTCTTTTGCATATTTTTGAGAATGGAATCCATGAAATATAACTTTCATATGGATATTATCAATGAGAACTATAGTGGGTGTTGGAAGCTCATGGGTGTTTCACATGGAGTTGGGCATGTGTTTTATTCTAGCATAGTGGTGATCTAGAGCTCTAATTTGGCAATATTTAACTCACCTTTTTTAATGGTGGTTATGTTCATTTCCTTGTGTCCGTGTGAATTAAAAGGGTGTTCATGTTAGGTGTGTGATATTATCCCTCCAATCACATGTGAAAACACTTAATTTTTATACTATAATAGGGAGTTCTTATGTTGGATTGATGGTTTTAGCCCTTGGTTACATAAAAGCATTGGATGATTAGCCATTGGTTTCTTGTGGGTTGTGAATTTTTCTATGATTTATATTTTTTTAAGCTTATGGATAACCTATTTTGTATTTTATTATGAGTTGTGGAGTTGGTCATTCTATGACCTGAATGATCTTGGACAACTTGGTAGGTTTTGCACTTTTCTTGTTTCTAAAAGTTGTGGATTTGTAGATTTGGGGTATTCCATTGATTCAAATGACATATATGATGATGTGAATGTTTGGATATTTAACTAGATTTAGATTTACAAAGATGGTTTTGCAATTTTTACATGATTAACCAAAATATGTGGTTTGTAAATATGTGAAAATATTATGTTCAAACTCTTTGATTTGTCTAGATGGAAACAATTATTGATTCGGTGGGCTTTTTGGAGGGTTCTTATTGATCTATATTTACTCTTATGTGGGTTTCTTTAGTAAATCAGGTCTAGCATTGATCCTAGTGTTTTAGTCTTGGAAATATACATGTTATACTAGGTTATCTATATTATGTGTGTTATTGAAGTGGGGTTGAATTTGTTAGAATTTGCTATGGCTGCCAAGATCTTGAGACCAAATGGAAAGCACAAAAGATAGGAAATAGAATATGACAAGAATAGACTATATTCAATGTCAATGATATGAGATGATTGCTTACAATGAGAGATACCCCTTGGTTATATAGACAAGGTGAGATGCAAGATGTCATAGGATTATGACAAGTGTCTTAATCATATGACATGAGACAACTAATCACACTTACCTATGTTCACATGTGTTACAAGTCAAAAGATAATATAACAACTAATGACAACTAACACCTTCTAAAAAGATTCCTTCATATGACCTAAGTAAACTTAACATGTGTAAATAAGTCCCCTAGTAATGAATTAACTAGGTACAAGACTTTATTTACACCAACAGAATCTATTTATTTAGTTATTTGAGATTGGAGTATTGATTATGAATTTCTCTTTCTAGGAAGAGTTATTTTGGATAATGGTAATGATAGATGTTTTATGCATATCATTGTATGTTTTCTTAACATTATTTAATAGAGGAATTAACCACATCCTCTATGTGAAGTATTATATTTAGAATCAATATGCCTTGACGGTTTGACATTACTTGTACAGTGGGAGTTCTTAGATATATATGTCAGCATATCGCCTTTGATATATTAGTTTGTTAATTATTGATGTGATGATGAGTTTGCATGTTTCAATGGTTTAGGATCTACAATTTATGCAGTTGTGTGGGTTGATCACCCTTTTGATTATAGTTTGATGATTCTAATGTGGACTATATATCCATGAGATCAATTCAATTTGAATGCAAACTTTGTTAGTTGGCATTTTTTGTGGTCATTTGTGCATTGATATGTTGCATTTGAGATAGGAGGATGGATGTGCAAAGACTTAAGTACAATTTTGGGTTGATATGTTGATGGCATGAAGTTCTATATATGATGGTTTATTACCCTTTTTTGAGGTATGGTTAGATTGGATGAGCTAGCAACTTGTTGTAGTTGCTATTCCAAATTGGTATGAATAAGGAATTTATTCAAAAGTTTTGTTACCATTTGAATTTAATGTTTATGTTCATGCATAGATTGGTGCAAGACTCAATGATAGTAGGTATGCTTCACTTTGGAATGTTTATTTTTCTTCCATAGGCACGGCATGTTGGAGGATGTTAGGAATTCTTTCTTGATGGTGGTTACCTTGGTTTCTATTGTAGGTATCTAGTTGGAGAATAGAATTAGGTTACATAATCAAGTGGTACATGTGTTGCTAATAGATGTGTTTCCCTTGTTAGTGCAAGAATGCCACAAGTCTTGATTACTATACTCGATTATTATTTATGTTTCCTTACGGTTGTAATTGCAATGTATAATGTCAAGTGGTAGGATGTTAGGATAAGGTGGCATTTACCTTGCATTCCTATGTCATATTTATGTGTCTTCATGATCCTTGAAAGGTGTACTTGAATACCTAAGGACATGTTGGAAAATAATTACAATCATACAAGATGGGCATAATCAACAATGATGAGGATAAGACAATGGAAAATAATTCAAGTTCTAAGCATCTTTTTTGGTGTTGGGGCACTATGGATTGGTATATTGATGCATGTAATTTCATGTTTCTCATTTTGGGGCACCAAGTAGTGCATTTTATTGCAAGCCAACCATCAAATCCATTGGGAGTAATGGAGCACTCAAAACTGACCAATTCTAATTGGCTATGGGTTGGGCACCCATGTGAAGGCCATGTGATAATTTATTATTTTTTTACTTTGTTTATAGGTGGACCACTAAAGGGGGAATGGTTTTGGAGGTTGTATTTTCCTCTTGTTTTGAGATACCACAGTGGTATTCTCGTGCCATATTTCCTATAAATTGGCACCCTTGGATAGTAGTATTGTATCATTTTTTGTAGGAAATGAAGTGATGTCAGATTGAAGACACAAAAGGAGTGATGGAAGTGAATGTATTGTAATATCATACATTTGAATATAATACATTCTTGGCATCTCTTTTTGGAGGAGTTTTTTTTGCAAGGGTTTCTCCACATAAATCTTGTGTTGCAAGATGATCCTTTTGTGTTGTAGCTTTTGTGTCATTCTTGTTGTTGCTTTATTATGGTAAAATAATCTTTATTTCTTTCAAATTTTATGTTCATATAAGTTAGTTATGTAAAGCATGTTAATTGGTTGATTTATGCATTATAGAGAAAGTGAATATCTTTATGGATTTTCCACATTAAAGAAACTTAATTTCAAATTTTGGACAATCACATATTTTCATAACGTGTGGTCTAAGCTTTGTATCTCAACCAATCTATGATTGAGTTTGATATTTTTATATTTTTCCAATAATATTCTTCTATTTTCCCAAAAAATACAATCAATGGTACTCACAACATTGAAGAAAACCTATACAATAGGTGGGACAACCAAGAGATACCATACCTTGACTAGTTAGAACATCCACTAGTTTACTTTATATGGAGTAGTATGAGGGTGATAACTACCTCTAATACAATTCTCAAAATTCAAATGACACCATTCACAAGAATTTTCTATACTAGGAGCTACAATCCCTCAACCAATGGGAATAAAAATGGGTCATTTTTGTGCAAAGACACACTTTTCCAAATAAAATATGGCATAACTTCTAGATTATGAGACTTGTCAACAAATTGATGACATGCAAAGACTCACAAGACCAAGGGGGGAAAAATCATATGTAAATTTTCCCCAACAAATGACTAGAAATTCTCATTATCTGACAAAATGGAGGACTATAATGCTCAAAAAGGGAACTAATGCCTAGAAAAGACACTACCACCTAAGAAGGATGCTAGTGCACCATTAATCAAGTGTCATATTTGGAAGATGAAGTCTATTTTCTACGTTGGAGTCCAAAATTTGTGTTGAAGTCCTATTTTTGTGTTGTAGTCCTTTTATCACATTATATTATTGACCGAGACTAAACAAATGATAATTTATAGGTCTTGTACTCAAGGAAAATGCTTTAGACTCAAAAAAGCTCCAAAATGAATACAAACAACTAGGATACCAAGGTGAACAATCACATTCAATCTCCAAAATGGAAGCAATGGAAAAGATACTTCACAAGGAATGGGAGATCTAAAAAGGACTCCAAGATGAGTTTAAGGACACAAGAGATGAAGGGGAATATTACCAAAATACCACACTCACTCTTCCACAATAAGGAAAACTAAATCAAGAACACCACCCCATGGCAATCTTCATACTCAAAACCCAATATTAGAAAAATAAATCTACTATCACTCCAATGATATCATATTTGAATATTCACTATCACATTCTATTCATTTTAAGCTCAAATGAGTTCATTTTACCAACATATCAATAATGAAGAACAAAACATAGAATGACATTGGCATTTGATACCAATGTTGATACAAGGTAAAAGCAAAGATAACTTTGTCACCACTTATGTGGTTGGTTTACAATCCATCCAAATAGGATATTCCAATATAATAGTACAACTACATATGAGAACTTGAGCATCTTGAATTATACATTTTCTTAGAAATAAATTTACATTAAGGAAATGAAACATTTTCCAACTTGCATATGATCCTAAGCCACTCCAATGAATCCACTAGTCCCTAATAGCAGTTGAGTGCCACCCAACCATGTGGTAGTCATAAGCCCACCTCATCATGCTAGGGGAGAGTTACTTGGGCACAAGCACACACATGCAAAATAATAAAATTATGGATCACATACATTCCACACATTATGAATAACCATCATACCATACACATGCCAACAATTATGATCAACCAACATAATATACACATGCCAAATAGTTATGATAAACCATCACAATATAAAAATATCAAAAGGTGAAATATCAACAGTAAATGGGCATAAGTGATTATCCACATCAAATAGCATACATGTCAATAATTAAGCATGCAACACAGGTATGAACACATGCAACCAAGATCTCAAATAATCACAAACACATGATGAGTGTCGGGTCTCTCATTCAATATAAAATGCAATAGTAATAAGGACGAGGATCCTAGGTTAGGACAAGGAGTATTATCATAGTAGCCCAAAGGAATGGCTAACTAGAGATTGATTATTCTTCTCATTCACAAGGTAAGGGTACCCAATCAACATGATACCTAGCAACTCCCAAAGCATGACATGTCTGTCATGCTCACATTGAGCTTTTATAAGCACTTTGGGTATGGTGGAATTGCATCTTGATTCATTTTGTTTACCCAATGAATTTTTAGTTATCCCTTAATTAATGACTTTCCACACACTTTATACCCATGAATTATTTTGGATCCTAAAAATGTCAAGAGTCACTCCTTTCCTACTATTTGAGCGTGAAATAAGAATCAATGCAACCAAATTTGAGGAACAATTTGAACATAGTCTCAAAAGACTTTAAATGAAAAAAATAATGAGCCTTGTTCTCTTCGATTTTAATCATTCAAATTCATTCTCAATTCAAAATTTTACAAATAATTTTTTCAATTTAAAACTAAAAAATCCTCAATTCCACCATTAATAAATGCTCAAGTTTATACTTTTAATTAATAAAATAAATCTAAGAATATCCTTTTGATTAAAATATGAACAACATTATTTTACATTATAATTCATATTTCATAATTCCATAAAATCGAATTAAAAGTGGTAGAAGATGGCTCAAGGCTGTGTTTCGAGTGAGGCTAGGGCATCCACGCCCTAGCTCATGGTGGATTTTTGCTGGCTCTGCACTATCTGGGGGGGTGTCTTCTTGCATGGCTAGGGGTTTGGTTTCCTTTTTAGTCTGAGCTATGTCTTGGGGCACGTGGAATGCTGCAGGCTCATCTCTTCTTTCTGTAAGGGTTTCCTTTGCATCTGGTATTGGGCGTCCATCTTGGTGGTAGGATCCGCTGCGGTCCAAGTGCGGGGTGGTGGTAACCGGTGGGGGTGTGGGGTTGTTTGGTGGTGTGTAGGGTGTGAGCAAGCTAATCTCATTATGCTTGGTTTGTATCTTCTTCCTGTTGCGTGGGTGGGAAGGGTTTGTGGTGCGGGTGCTAGTGCTGGTGTGGAGCAAGGAGGAAGGGCGTGGGGAGGATTCCCCCACCCATTTTTGTTCAGGGATTGTGCTTATTGTCTTAGGGCATGATGGCATTCTTGAAGGGTGAGACGTCAGTGGGGTGCCCTAACTTGGACTTTCGGGCAACAATAGGCTCAAAATTTTCAAGTCAAGGGATGAAGACCTTTGATAACAACCTATTTGCTCTGAATACTGGGATTGTTGATATGGGGTTGTCTAATGGCGCATGAATCATGAAGATTAACGGCTGTCTTGAGAGGTGCAAGGAGAGGCCAAAACTGGTTGTTCCATCTGAAATGATTGTTGAAGATGTTGAGTATTATTCAAATCAATCCTTATATTGTAAGTTTTTAGGGATGAGGGTTTCCTTGCAATTTTTGGAGGTTTGGGCCCGGAGGTCATGGGAGCCGAAGGGGGAAATGGAGATAATGTTGCTGGCGAACAATTATTTCATGGTTATTTTTAATTGCATTGTTGATCGCAATAGGGTATTTGAGGGAGGCCCTTATTTTCATAATAAGCTAGGGTTGTTTATCAAGCCATGGCATGTAGGTTTTAACCCCGCTGAGGAGCTTCCAAATCATGTCTCGGTGTGGGTTCATTTATCAAGGTTCCCAGTGGAATGCTGTCGAGAGGATGTGTTGCACCTATTGGCCTCAGTGCTTGGAAAACCAATTGGGACTTCATCACAAACTTTGGGTAAAACGGTAATGACTTTTGCACGCATTTGTGTTGAGATTGATCTAAGTAGGCCTTTGCTCGATGCAACAGATATGTGTGCGGGCTCTTATTCTTGGGTGTAGCATTTGGACTACTAAACTCTTCCTTTTCATTGTCGGCTTTGTCGAGAATATGGCCTTTTACAGCGGAGATGTCCAAGGTATAAGCCTGTGGAGTCCCAGCCTTCACAACCTGCTAGCAATCTTCCTGGAACAGATAAGGGGAAGAGAATTTCTCCTGATGAGTTAATTTCTTCTAATGGTTTTGCTTCGTTCAAGGCTCAAAATCAAAACAGGGGTCAAAGAGGCCTTTTAAAGAAAGGCAAGATGAATGTACCTTTAACAAATTTGAGGTTTTGGATGAGCTCAGCCAACAGGAGGTGAACTCGGGTTTGATCAACCTGGATCAGGGGCTTGAGGGCTTAGCTCAGGAGGATCTTGTTCTTGATTCTTCTATGGATCCACAAAGGGATGATTGTCTGCACATGGAAGCTGATCAATAGATGGTGGTTTCAGAGGTGCAGGCCCCCTTGGCCATTGTTCCAACAGTAGGTGAGGATTCTTCTCTTCCTAAGTAGAACACTGGTTCAGACCCAACTAAGAAGACCAAGCCTCCCCCCAAATTGGGCATCATGCAGAAGGATATTAAGAAGGGCGGGGCAGAGAAATTTTCTAAACCTGGCAAAAAAAAGGATGTGGAAAAGATTAAACTGGCAGGCGAGAATTTGGTGGAGTCGGGGTTAGTAAAGACTCTGGATTCTCTTTTTTCAAGCCCCTTGAAATGATTGTTCTTTCATGGAATGTACGGGGCTTGAACAGCGGCCCTAGACAAAAAACGGTTCATGATTTAGTTAGAAGTCAAGGTCTTGATGTCTTCTTTTTGCAGGAGACTAAGTTATCTATTGAGAATATGCAAGGCTTGGCACCTAAGTTGTGGAGGAGCGGGGAGTGCCAGTGCATTGGAGCTCATGGAGCTTCTGGGGGTCTAGCATGTTTATGGAATCCATGGAGGATCCGACCTCTTTGGTGGATATCTTCTAAATCCTCTATGTCTATGATTGCTACTAGTTTTGAGACAAGGGAAGTCATTCTCTTTTCTAATATATATGCTCCTAAGGATTTGTGGGGTAAACAAGGTTTGTGGTCCCATATCAGGCTTATACGTAGCATGACGCCTTTTCATCCATGGATTTTGGCTAGAGATTTCAATGTTATTTGTGAGTTGGATGAGAAGCGAGGTGGTACTAGAAGGATGGAGCCCTCTGCACTGCTGCTTCATGACAATATCAATACCTTGAATCTTGTTGATATCAAACCTAGCAATGGTCAGTTCACCTGGAACAATCGTCGAGTTGGTGATTTCTGCATTGCAGAAAGATTAGATCGCTTTCTGGTTTCCTATTACTGGGTTGGAGGGATGTGGTCATCTTGCTCTGAGATCTTGGATTGGAGAGGATCAGACCACTGGCCTATTAAGCTTGCTACTGAGTCAACTTGTTTGCCTTGTATGCCTTCTTTTAGATTCCAACTCATGTGGTTGCGGGACCTTTCTTTGAATGCTTTTGTGACTGACTGGTGGAAGAATGGTAGACCAACTTATGGCATAGCAATGTATTCCTTTGCTAAGTTACTTCAATATGTTAAATATCAGCTTAAGCGGTGGAATCGTCAGTACTCTGGGAATGTCTTCCATGCAAAGGCGATGGATCAAGCAGATTTGGATGGTATCATGAGGAGGTTAAGGGAGGATGGGGTGACGGCTGAGTTGCTTTAGGACAAGGCTCAGGCTGTGAAAACTCTTGAAGAATGGGAGCTGTGAGAGGAAATGTATTGGAAACAGAAGGTTCACATTGAGTGGCTTCAAGAAGGGGATAAAAATACAGCTTTCTTCTTCAATTCGGTGAAATCTAGGTGACATGGTAATTCTATCTCTAGTCTGGTGAATGACAGGGGAGACCATCTTTCCTCCTTCCCAAAAATATCAAGGGAGGCGGTACAGTATTTTGAATCTCTTTTTAGGGAGGACTCGCAAGGGGGGTCTCCTGAGGAAGCGCAAATTCTTTCTTGTATCCCCTCTCTCGTGTCTAGAGAATTGAATCAACTCATGAGTGATATCTCGCTTGAAGAGCTTGAAGGGATTGTTTTCAATATGAAGAAAGGGAAGGCGCCTGGCCCAGATGGCTTCCCAATTGAGTTTTTTCAAGAATTCTGGGATATCATCAAACTTGACCTCCTGGCAGTGGTTCAAGAATCTCAACAAAATAAGCAGATGCTAAGGGCTCTAAATGCTAACTTTCTGGATCTTATTCCCAAGAGTGAGGGGGCAAATAGGTTAAGCCAATTTTGGCCCATTTCTTTATGCAATGTAATTTATAAAATTATTTCTAAACTTATTGCTGACAGGTTGAAAAAGGGGCTTGAGGAGCGGATCTCCGAGGAATAAAGTGGTTTTCTAGCTGGTAGGCAAATTCTGGATGGGATTGTTATTGCAACTGAGGTCATCCATTCTATGGCCAGCTCTAAAGAAAAAGTGATGTTTATCAAACTGGACATGGCCAAGGCATATGATAGAGTTAGGGGGTCCTTCCTTCAGCAGGTTCTTGGTGCTTTTGGTTTTGCTGAAGAATGGATTCAATTGGTTTTGAGTTGTGTTACTTCAGTCTCTTTCTCTGTGCTTATCAATGGGAGTCACTCTGAGTTGTTTGGTACTTCTAGGGGGCTTCGTCAGGGAGACCCTATTTCCCTTGTTTATTTTTTTGGCTAAAGGTTTGGGGAGATGGATTAAACGGAGTGTGGAGTCTGGTCTCATTCAGGGTTGGAGGTGGGGTGGCACCTTACCTCCGCAAACTCACTTACAATTTGAGGATGATACTACTTTGATGGGGATGGCTACAATGTGAGGCTTCTAATTTACGAAGAGTGTTGGATGTTTACCTGGTTGCCTCCGGTCAATAGATTAATGAGGGCAAGTCTTCCATTTTCTTCTTCAACACTCTGGGCCCCATTCAGTAGAGGATTGCCAAAACTTTGAGATTTCAGATCGAGATTCTCCCATTGACTTACCTTGGTATTCCTATCTCGGTGTGTAGACTACCTAGGGAGTCTTGGAAAATTATTTTGGATAAATTTTGGGTGAAATTTAATCACCGGACTCATCGATAGTTATCCTTTGCTGGTTGTGTCTAGTTGATTAAGTCAGTGGTGCAGGCTCTACCCATTTATAGATGCATGCTCCAGGTTTCCCCTATGGGCTTTCTTAAGGACCTAGATTCAGTGGCGAGACATTTTTTATGGGCTAGTTGCTTGGAGTCCTCCAAATGGAGTCTGGTTAGATGGGAGGTTATTTGTAGTCCGAAACAATATGGTGGAATAGGTTTGAGGCAGTCAGCATTGACTGGGGAGGCTCTGGCTGCAAAACTATATTTGCATTGGTGTAATGAGTAGGATAAGAGTTGAGCTAGGGTTCTTTCTCAGAAGTATCTCCCAGGGATCCCTCAGCCCGATATTTCTAGGTACCCCCTTGTGGGGAAGGGATCAGCGATATGGGGCACCCTCAAAAAAGGGGTTGTGCTTATTAAGGAAGGATTATTTTGGATCTGCAAGAAGGGGACAGAGGTCCAGTTATGGTTTGATTCTTGGGATGGTTTTCCTCCCATCACCTCTCAGTTTTCCAACTTGTTGAATCTTTGCCAGAGATTTCTTGAGGCTGGTTGGTCGCGGGTGAGTGATTTTAAGTCCTTTTCCTCCTGTGGTCAAATGGAGGTGGCCAAATGGAAGTCCCCTAATGAGTGGTTGGATGTTGGTTTACAGGAGGATTGTATTGTGTTGCAAAGTGTCCTCTCCTTTCGAATATGTAGCTCTCTTTGAGATGATGACGTCCTTTCCTGGTCCCCCAATCCTAAGGGGACCTATACTGTTGCCTCTAGTTATAGTGTGTTATTGTCTCATAGGTTGGCTGGGGCTGAAATTCAGTGGTGGAAGAAGGTCTAGAACAAGCTTTCTTGGCCAAAATGTAATTGCTTTGTTTGGATGTTGGCCTGGAATAAGTGTTTGACCTGGGATAACATTTAGAAGAGAGGTTTCTAGGGTCCTTCTATTTGTGTTATGTGTGGGGCTAATGAGGAGGACTCTACTCACTTGTTTTTTTGTTGCTCTTTTTCCCTCCAGCTTTGGCATTTTTGGTGGGGTGTTTGGAAAATTCCTTGTGTTCATGCTTCCTCCTTGATTGAATTTTGGTAGGGGATGGGTCACCCCCCTTTTGTGGCCTCCTTTTTGCAGGAGGTGTGGTTTGTGGGGCCTATCTTCTTATTGTGGCAGATTTGGTTGGAACGCAATCGAAGGATATTTCGTGGAGAACATAGGCTAGTGCAACAAATTTGGTAGAGATTATTGGGCATGGTTCAGGAAATAGTGGAAGCTAGGTGTGAAGTGGAATTCCCTTTTGTGAAAAGGGATACAGATTTGGTGGAGAGATTGGGGATTCAAGGGTCGTCATTGGCTTTGGCAAGGGCTAAGAGAGGACGGCGAGAGAAGTAGAAAATTCATAGGGCTGGCAAATGGAAACTCCCCCCATTTGGTGTTTTGAAGATCAATACTGATGAATCTTCAAGGGGCAATCCAGGACCGGCTGGTATTGGGGGGATTGGTAGGGATTCCTTGGGCTTGGTGATCTTCCTCTTTTCGATCTATGAAGGGACACAGACCATCAACCTGGTGGAAGGGTTGGCTATTCTTGACGCTCTTGAGAGATCCCATGCTTTGGGATGGAGAAGGATTGTTTGTGAATTTGATTCCTAGATCTTGATCAATTTTCTTATTGAGCGGAAAGTGGTAGATGTCAGTTGGCAGTTGGCTAGGGTTGTGCAACAAATTCTGCGGGTTAGTTCATTGATGGAAACAATGAATTTTGTCCATATTCCAAGGGAGTGGAATAGGGCAGCTGATTTTTTGGCGAAATGGGCTTCTGAGCATGTTGAGGGATGGAGAATTGAGGAGTGGGAGTTGGTTCCTCAGGAGCTTCGTCTTGTTTTAATGAATATTCTTGCTGAAGATAGGGATGGGAATGGTGACGGATGATGGTGTTGGTTGTTTTATTTTAGTTTGGTTTGTTGCTCTTGTTTTTCCTTGGGACCTCAGTCCTTTGCTTCCTTTGTAATGTTGCTTTCTGATCTTCAATAAAAAATTTACCCCTTTTTCAAAAAATAAAAAATAAAAAATACTAAACATTGGTTTTGACAAAAAAAATGGATACACCAACAAAAGAAATTAAAGATGAAAGCCTTAACATAGTAAAAATGTGAAAATTACATTGTTAAATAGCTAAGAGAGAGCTTAACATTACCTAGGTGCTTGTTTTACTCAACCTTGAAACATGTACAAACATGATGGTTAGCACAAATGAGATTATGTGAAATTTTGTAGAATATGCAAAAACACATTTTTGGGCGTTGGAGAGGTAGTCCAAGCCTTTAGGTTGGAAATCCAAAGAAAATACAAGCCAAAGACTTGGGTATTCCCAAAGCAAGACAAAATGCGAGAGTATTATAATGCACTCGCATTATGTCACAACTTTGACATAACACGAGTGTGTTATAGCACGCTCGCGTTACGCCTGGCTTTATGTTTTTTGTATGTTTGTATAAATGTATGTTTTATGTATGTATGTTTTTATATATGTTTATATGTATGTGTGTTTGTATATATGTTTATATGTATGTGTGTTTGTGTGTATGCTTGTATGTATGTCTGTGTGCTTGGATATATGTATGTTTTTATGTATGTATGAATGTTTGTATGTTTGTATGTATGTATGAATGTTTGTATGTTTATATGTATGAATGTATGCTTGTATGTTTGTATGTATGTATGTTTGTTTGTATGTAGGTATGTTTGTATGTATGTACATGTATGGATGAATTTTTTTATGCTTGAATGCATGTATACATATGTTTGTATGTATGAATGTATGTTTGTATGTATGTACATATGTATTAATGTATGTATTTATTGTGGCATCTATTTCCTTAGTGCAGGTATTCACCATTAGGAGGGGTCCCAAAGTGGCTTTAAAAAATGTGTCAAATTTATACACCAAAATGGTCAACTTGAATCTCTAGAGTATAGGGTTTATGGTATTAGGTTGAGGCTTTAGGGTATAGGGATGAGGGTTGAGGGTGCAAGGTTTAGGGTTTAAGGTACAGGTTTGAGGGTTGAGGGATAGTGTTCAGGGATGAGGGTATAGGGTTAAGTGTATAGGGTATAGGGATTAGGGTTTGGGATATTTAGTACAAGGTTGAGGGTTTAGGGTTTAGGGTACAAGGTTGAATGTATGATTTAGGGTTTTAAGTATGGGGTTGAGGGTTGAGGGTTTACAGTTGAGGGATATGTTCATGGTTGAGGGTATAAGGTTAAGTGTATAGGCTATAGGGATTAGGGTTAAGGATATTGGGTATAGGGTTTAGGGTATCGGTTGAGGGTATAAGTGTCACATCCTGTCTGCTCACACAATTAAATTAGTAAATTGAGAAAATTAAATAGATTAAAATTTCGTGAGCTTAGACATTTTTTTCTTTAAATGGAGAAAATAAATATTAAAGAAAGTAATTTTTGATATGAAAATAATTTATATATATATATATATCCATATATATGAACATATAGCTTGCTTAATTTATGTTAATACAAAGATTAGTATTCTAAAAGTATTTGGAAATTGAAAGAAATTAAAATGAGAAAAATTAATTATTAATCAAAAAAATTACAAATAAAATCCATGTGTGGGTATGTGCAGGATCATCATGGAAAAAATAGGCCCTTAAGTGGCAAAAAATTCAGAAAAATCAGAGTTAGACAACTTGACATATAAATTTGAATAAGTTATCTATATTATTTCAAAAATATGTAAGAATAGAATATGTATCAAATTGAATGTAGTTTCTAAAATACTAGGTTTATTTAAAAAATAAATAAATCTTTTTAGTGAAAATTTGAAATTTCAATGCAATAGTACTTAAATTTTAGGGAAAAAATAAGTAGGTGTTTGTCTGACCACCCTAGAACCACAATAAAATCATAATATTTTTTTATAATATTTAAGATATAAGTAGAGGACTCATGTCTGGATGTGATGCATATTTTTTTGTAATTTTTTTCCAAGTAAATAAATAATTATGATTTTTTTATTACAACTTTTAAAAAATATAAAAACGCGTATGTCTAACCACTTTAACTTGGTCAAAAAATCATAAAATTCTTTTTTTTTTTATTCCTATAGTATGCAAAGCATAGAAAGTGACACATGTTTCAGATTCAAAAAATGTGATACTGTTTGAAAGCTATAGATTTTTTTCAATCAACCTATCAATCAGGACTTTAATTGTAATTCAAATAGAAAATGAATAATAATTATTTATTAAATTCAAAGTAAAGCATAATTTATATTGGTGGAAATCTGAGAATCTCCTTTAAAAACCCTTTTCATTTCATCAAGGGTAAAAAATAAGTCGTCAGCCACATGGGGCATCATATCACTTACATATTGCCACTTTTTGGCCCATCATGATCCTGCACATACCCGTGTCATTTATCAGAATACATTTAAAAAAATTGTACAAGTAACGCATGCATTTTCTTATAAGCCTTAAAGATATTGGCATGGAGGCATTTATATTCTGTAACGGTCAATGGTGGATCGACAATTTAAAATTTTCCCATGTTGGAATGAGCCTTAGTGATTTTCTAATAATATTAATGGGATTTAATGCTATGCATGCGAGGGACATCAGGAATTTCCATTACTAAGGGTGGTGGCTTATTGCTCCATATTGATTATTATGTAACAGCTCGGTCTTAGCTCGAAATGCCAATATTGGCATGAGGACTCAGGGGCATCAATTTCAAAAAATTTCCATGGAGAGGGAAAAATAAAGGCATACCCTTCAAGGGAAGAAGGATGTTGACATTGGATGGGAAAAAGAGAACGAGCCTCCTCAAACATTTGAACCTGAGCTTCTTCTTGTAATAGGTATCAAAAAAAATCAAGATGAAATCCCCAAACCCAAACTAAGTTGTGCAAATAACTACAAAATTGTTGTTCTGTTTCCCAGACAACTGGGCTCAAACCAAATTGTAGAAGAACAAATAATGCAAGAAGGAGACATGGAAATTTCCTTTTTATTCAAGAAGCTAGAAATGACATTACAAAAAGGTAAATTTAAAAACTCAGAAAATAAAAGCTAAACTACAAATTACAAATTGTTGGCAGCTATTTGGAAGCTGCATCCAAAAGTCTAACTATCAAGAGTTGCACAAAGCTCTACCTGGAGCAATCATTACTCAGACACATACAAATAAAAATACAACTGCTACTATTTAGGAGCTTCTCTGAATCACACAGAGAACCCATAAAAAAAATTCCTTTTCTCAAATTGTTACTGCAAAAACTAACACACATTCTATTCTTCTGACTTCCCTACAGTACGTTGACATCTGACGTTGGGCACACAAATTTCCCCCCAAAATTTCAAAATCACTTAACAAATTGAATTCTTATGCGGACTGAGCTACATGTCAGAAGCAAGTTGGGAAGGCAATCCCCAAAAAAATCTTAATTCCCCTGACAAGTAGGTGGCAACGAGAGGAGGCTCAAGGGAAATTAATTTCTCCAACACTCCCCTTTGTCTTGAACCGACAAAACAAGATCAATCCTGATCCAAATCAACAATGCCCAAACTATTCCTTAGGCACTCAAAATTTTCCTTGCTCAAAGGCTTGGTGAATATGTTTGATAGTTGTTGCTCAGACCTGCAAAATTCCATTCTAATTTCACCATTTTCAACCAATTCTCTAATAAAGTGATACCTGATTTCAATGTGCTTGCTTCTTCAATGAAACACAAGATTTTTCGTCAAAGCTATTAATGAAACATTGTCACAAAAGATTGTTGTTCCATCCTATTGTTCTTCTCTCAAATCTACCAAGATTCTTCTCATCCAAATAGCCTAACATGTTGCATTTGTTGCTATATACTCAGCCTCGACTATTGATAGGGAATCTATGGGTTTCTTCTTGGAAGCCCATGAGATAGCTCCTGAATCCAAATGAAACACATAGCCCGATGTGCTCTTCCTATCATCCAAATTTCCTGCCCAATCACTATCTGTGTATCCAACCAACCCAAACTCATTTACTGTTGTGTACAAAATGCCATATCCTTTGGTTCCATTCACATACCTTAAGATTCTTTTACCCGCTTTCCAATGGGTGTCTCTTGGAGTCTCCATAAATCTGGAAATAAGACTCACTTCATGCATTATATCAGGCCTAGTTGCAGTCAAATACATCAAACTTCCAACCAAAATTTTAAACATGGTTGGATCCACATTGTTGCTGCAAACTTCCTTGCTCAACTTTAGACCTATAGTTTTTGGTGTTGGGGTAGATTGGCTTTCAAGCATCCTAAATCTCTTCAAGATTTCATTTGCATATTTTTCTTGAGAGATAAATATACCATCATGCATTTTTTTTACTTCTATGACTAGAAAATATCTCAAGAGACCTGAATTTATCATTTCAAACTCTCTTTTCATGGCCTTTTTAAAATTAGCAATGAGGAAATCATCATCCCCAGTAAAAACTAGATCATCTACATACAAGACAACAATCAAAATCTTACCATTTGTTGCCTTGATGTAAAAAGTGGGTTCACCATCGCTTTTGCTAAAGCCATTGCTCATCAAATATGAGTTAATCCTATTGTACCATGCCTATGGAGCTTGCTTCAACCCATAGAGGGTCTTCTTCATCCTATACACCTTGTGTTCTTCACCTAGAACTTCATATCCAAGTGGTTGATCCACATAAACTTCCTCTTTCAACACTCCATTTAGGAAGGCGGACTTCACGTCCATTTGAAACACCTTCCATTTGTGTTGGGATGCAATTGCTATGACTACCCGCATAGTCACCATCCTTGCAATGGGGGCATATGTCTCATCATAGTCTCTACTAAATTGTTGTTTGTACCCCTTAACCACCAATCGTGCCTTGTGTTGCTCTATCTTTCCTTTGGCATTGCACTTGGTCTTGTAGACCCATTTCACCCCAATAACTTGCTTTTTGGGAGGAAAAATAGTTAGCTCCCATGTGTTGTTCCTCTCTATTGAATCTCTCCTCATCCATGAACTTACACCATTTCTCCTCTTTCATAGCATCCTCAAAATAAATCGGATCACCATGAGAAAATAGTGCAAAATTCATGTTCTCATCAAAATCTTCATTATACCCTTCATTTTGGTAGATCTCCCTTAGACTCTTGATATTATTTGGCTTTAGGGAGGTGAGAGTTGGGTTTGAACTTTCACAACTGTTGCTACTCTGTTGAACAGACTAGGTCCGGAGCTCTCGGGAGCTCTCGGGGAGCCAATCCTCTGGTTGTTTGTGGCTACTTACCTTTCTGTCTACTCATGTCAGGAGCTGTCGGGAGCTCTCTGTGACCAATTCTCTAGATGTTTGTGAGTATCTTCCTAACTGTCTACCTACGTTAGGAGCTATCAGGAGTTGACTGGAACTCTCTCCAACTAAATTTTGAGATTGTCTATTTAACTGCCTGTTTAAGTCAAGAGTTTTCAAGAGCTGTCGAGAGCCGACTGTCTCTATTGTTGTAGGATCTTGCTAATCTTCATCCTCATCTTCTTTATCATCAATGGGAACACCAATTGAGTTACCTGAAGAGGTTTCCACCGAGCCATCCCAAGACTCATTTTCAATGAACTCCACATCCCTACTAATCACTATTTTCTTGGTGATCGGGTTGTATAATCTATATGCCTTGGATTCGGGACTATAGCCCGTGAAAATGCACTTCTCACCCTTGTCATCCAATTTTTGCCTCTTTCCTTTGGGCACGTGAGCATATGCCATAAACCTGAACACTCTTAAGTGCTCAACCATCCACTTGCATTTTGTCCATGCCTCTTGTGGGATTTTGTCACCGACCGCCTTTGTTGGACTTATATTTATCATATATATAGTTTTTGCTACAACCTCTCCCCAATATTCATTTAGGAGTCCCTTTTATTTGAGCATGTTCCTTGCCATCTCCACGATGGTCCTATTCTTTCTCTCAGCCACTCCATTTTGTTGCGGAGTATAACTGGCTGTTAGCTCCTTGATGCCATTTTGCTTGCAAAAATTTACAAACTGATTGGAGATATACTCTCCTCCTTGATCTGACCTTAGGACTTTGATCAC
Source organism: Sequoia sempervirens (assembly GCA_007258455.2). Taxonomy (NCBI): domain Eukaryota; kingdom Viridiplantae; phylum Streptophyta; class Pinopsida; order Cupressales; family Cupressaceae; genus Sequoia; species Sequoia sempervirens. The sequence continues at coordinate 172,693 of VDFB02265590.1, forward strand.
GTGTCCACTCTCCTTTTCAACTTGGACTTTAAACAAGAAAAACTTATCAATTTTTTCAAACTTATGTTGTAATCATCAATGAAGGTCATAAAATATTGGATTTTACCAATAGATATGGTTTGCATAGGGCCTACCAAATCCATGTGCACCAGCTCCAATGGTGCTCTTTCCCTTGTAGAGTTGCCTGATTGAAATGGTTGCCTATGTTGCTTGCACAAACTGTAAGCCTCACACTTAACATTAGGCTCTACTATTCTTGGAAAACCATCAACCATTTTATTCTTGGACAAAATACTTAAGCCAACATAGCCTAAGTGTCCAAACTTGAGATGCCATAGCTTGGAGGGGTCTTGAATGGTACTCTTGAGGGTTAATTGTTGTACTGCTATACCTTTTTCATTCATGAGAGGTGTAGCTACGGTCTGAGATGAGAAACACATCTCAATATTCAAAGGAAATATCTGGTTCTTTATCATTTGAACTGCTGCAAACACTTTCATCCTCTCATTCTTGTCATAAATAATACATTGACCCTTCTCCATCAACACTTTATATCCATTTTGGATTAGTTGTCTAACACTCATGAAGTCATGCTTTAACCTAGGAGCAAAAAAAACATTTTGAATCTCCTTTTCACCTTGCTTGGTACAGATCATGATAGATCCTTTGCCCACAACTGGAACTAATCCATTGTTCCCCATTCTTATCTCTGACTTTACATTCTTATCAATGAAAGAAAACAAAGTTTAATTACCAAGTGCTCATGTGGTTGTTGCAACCGCTATCCAAATACCAGACTTCGATGTTGGCTTCTTAACGAATGTTGCACATGATGAAGGTTGTGGACTGATTGACTTCAGCCACATTCACATCAACCACATTTGCATTTTGTTTTGACTGATTGTTTTATTTTTCTAGCACTCACTTGCATAATGACCACATTTATGACACTAGTAACATTCAACATTCTTTTGTCATACTTTTGATTCAAATTGTTGTTCTTCTTGCCTTGTCGGGAGCTGGTCTAAGAATTTCTCGCTCCCTCTTGGCTGCTTGCTCGTCTCGAGCTTTCTCCTCCAGTATTTCCTTGTCCAGAATTTCCACGACCTCTACCTCTTGAGCTCCTTCCACCATTGTTTCTTCTCCCCCTTCCTCTTGCATTTGATCGAGCTTTAAAATCTTGCTCTTGGGAAGAAGTAACAGACCTATTTAGGTGTTTCTCATGGGTTTGAAGAGAACCCATCAACTCATCCACCGTCAAAGTAGAGAGGTCCTTTGCCTCTTCAATGAAAATCACAATTGCATCAAACTTTGTGGGTAAACTTCTGAGGATTTTCTCTAGAATCCTCTGGTCGTCCATGACTTCTCCATTCACCCTTAGTTGGTTTATCAAACCGGAGACTCTTGTGTGGAAGTTTGAAATGGACTCGCTATCCCTCATCAAGAGAGTCTTGAAATCTCTTCAAAGCATTTGGAACTTCACCAATCTAACCTTATTAGTCCCTTTGTAGCTATTTTGGAGGATTCCCCAAGCTTCCTTTGCATAATTAGCTACTGCTATTTTGGGGAAAATGGCCTATGTCAAGGCTGCTTCTATCAAACTCAATGCATTAGCATTCTTCCTCCTTGTTTCCTTCAACTGATTCTTTTGGTTGTTTATGAGAGTTGCAAACTATGTTGGGTCAATAACATCCACAAACCCATTTGTCAAAAAATCCCACAAATCATTGGCAACCATAATAGTCTTCATTTTCTTAGCCCAAACATCATATTTTTGTCCATTAAAGGACGGTGGATGTTGCCAACTCTTCCCCTCATCTTCAGCCATGTCTCTTGCACAAAAATATTAATACCTAGAAAAATAAATGCCCTAACTCATGAAGAAATGGGGCCTATGGCTTTGATATTATGTCAGAAAAAATTAAGACAAAATCCCCAAACCCAAACTGGGTTGTGCAAATAACTACAGAACTGTTGTTCTGTTTCCCAGACAACTGGGATCAAACCAAATTGAGGAAGTACAAACAATGCAAGAAGGAGACGTGGAAATTAATGCAAGTCGCTAACATTCTTAGTATCATTGTTTCACATATTGATTTGTTAGTAATTTACCCTTAGCCACCATGGGCTTCGATGCCTAGGACAAAGTCATCCCTAACTTTTATGTCACATCCTTAATTTTCTATTCACATGGCTATAGATATTTATCCATTACTAGCTTGAAACAATATGTCATCAGATCAGAATCTAGAATTTCTTGAGGTAAGGATACCTTTCATCTTTCTCATAATATGAAATTTGAATGTAAGCTTGTCATCTTCCACCTATTTCTATAGCAGTCGAGCCTTTCCTTAGCCGCATGGCCGCATGTTCATAGAAGGATTGCTTCCAACGTCAGGTCATTTATTTGAGGGCTTCGTTGGCTCGATGAATTTGAGGGCATCCCTATAAAATCTATCTTGCATTTATCCTGCAAACCTTTCATTTCACATGATATCTTCTCTTGAGGCATTCTATCAAAAAATTCATGTGCCTTGACTAAGCTTTCTATCTCTCCAATTTACATGCATGTCGTTGAAATATTTTATTTCTTTTTCCCATCTGTCATGCATGAAGAGCATTGCTTCTCACTTTTTATTTGGAAATTTCCCAATTTTATTTTTGAAAGAAAGTTTCTAAAGCTTATTGAACAAGGTCTATTATGTGCGTATACTATTACCCAAGAGACCGCTCTTCCTCGAGGCGATTGCCATCAGTTCCTGAGTTTAGTCTAAACGACTATTTCATGCAAGCACACCTCAAATTCATAGCTCTTATGTGGGATGAGAAAAGAGGACAATGGGTCTCGTAGTGGAATCTGGCTTCACTAACCAAATGTTTTGTTTGAAAGATTCCTAAGTTTTTCTTATCAATAAATTCTTGTATGCTTGCTTTTGCTCATGCTCACCTCTGGTTTCTATGTTTCGTGTTCCTTTTCTGAATTAATCTATTGAAGCATAATAGATGAGGCGATAGATAGTAGGGTCTTTGTGATTGTTATTTTTGATTTCTCTTTCGAGCAGATGTAAATTATATTAACTTTTTCCTCCAGATCCTGTTCTTGGGTAAAGCAAGATCCGTTTTAGACTTCCCATCACAGTTTTTTATCTCAACGTGAATAAAAATATTCCAGAAGTTTGTAACCAGTGATGCACGTGCATACTACCATGTTAAAGCTTTAGACCCTTCCAATATTATCATATCTCCCTTTTGGATGTTATCCATCTTTATGATTTTCCCACCATATATCTTTTAGGAGAATTTAAGAACTCATAACCACTGAATGTGTTATCTACATTATGACCATACATGCATCTTTTGCTAAGTTAATGGGTAGGCCTTTGTTATGGTTGCTTAACCTAATTTATTGTATAATATTATATAGCCTTGGCAACTAAATTAATTTGAGAGAAAAATCAAACCTGAGAAAGGTCGAAAGCATCCTTCCTTCCATATAAAATCTAAAAGTGAAATGAGGTTTGGTCCTTGGTTTTTACAATGTTGTTCCTCAATTACATTGATAAGGGGACATAAAAATCAACTCATAACATGACCATGATTGTATTAGTACAATAGTAGGTTTTTATATTGTACTTATCTATATATTTTTAGGGAATGGTCATGAAACTTATGCAAAAGACCTCTTATCTTTCTTTTATTTAGGAATAAGGACCTTACTTAAGGATGAGATAGACACGGGCAGAGTTGAATATGGATGGAAGTGAAGATGATCTTAAGGTAAACACTGGAAGTATTAAAATGACTAAGGTGTTGGACTAATTTCGTTTTCCATCTATGTGTAACACATTGTAATTAACAGAATAGAGGTTATGGGAATTACAAAGCCTAATAACACAAAAATTGGGCTTTCTTAAAGTGCATAACCCATTGGAAGGTGTGTTTAAAAGTCAGGTGCAAACTTCTTTAAATAAGTTTATTAGAGGGTAAAACAGATATGTATACATGGTTGCATTCTTAATCTGCAACACTGTAATGAATCAATGAGTGCTAGATTTTATAAGAATGTGTACACATATAATTATATGTACCTTGAAATACATACATGTGATACAAATTCTTTAATTCAAATCACATTTTATTTATTTTCATGTTTGTACTTGCATTCATACAAACTAGTTATCATGATTAGCATACTTGTACTTGCAAAGATTTACTTGTTGCTTTAAGAAATGTTGGATTGAGCAACATTGATGGTAAACTAATATTTTGCACTCATGATTGACTATGTATGTGCATGAGTGACAAGTATGGTGTCATTTTGGTGTAATCTAGATGTGATAAACATGATATGATTAGATGATGATATGTCTTATTACACATATTCCATTACTCCTATTTAGTATTGCATTGCTAGTTTTCCTCGTGTTGGGTCAGGCATTCTTCTTTCAGAAGTGGTTCACTTCGTGGTAGGGCGGAAACGCTCTCTAACAATGTTCTCTCCCTTGAAGAGGTTGAAGGAGTTTCAAGTTCGAAAGGATCCTGTCAGGAAGGCTCAAGTTTCAGTTCATTGTATAGTCTTGCTACCGACCAAGAGGTCTATTGTAAGGGAAATGTTCCCATGTGAATTTCCTTGTAAATGGAACATGTACTCCAAATTATATTAATTTAATATAATCCTTTATCTTTTTTTGTGCATTGGACACGTGTCTTTCTATGCATGTGATGATGTGTACTTTATGAATTTAATTATGTTAAGTCTATGGAGGTCATTACAATAAGTCATAGGGTTAAGGTTTGAGATTTATGGTTGAGGGTATAGGGTTAAGGGACAATGTTCAAGGTTTAGGGTATAAGGTTGAGGGTACAGGGTATAGGGATGAGGTTTGAGGGTGTAGGGTTTAGGGTTTAAGGTATATGTTTGAGGGTTGAGGGATTAGGGATTAAGTATAAGGTTGAGGATATATGGCATAGGGTTGAGGGTTTACAATTGAGTGATAATTTTCAACCCATTGAGTGTATAAGATTAAGTGTGTAAGGTATAGGGATTAGGGTATGGGTTGAGGGAATAAGGCATAGGTTTAAAGGTTGAGATTGTATGGTTTAGGTTTTAAGTATAGGGTTAAGGGACAATGTTCAAGGAGTAGGATATAAGGTTGAGGGTATAGGGTATAGGGATGAGGGTTGAGGGTGTAGGGTTTAGGGTTTAAGGTATAGGGTTGAGGGTTGAGGGATTCAGGCTTAATTATGGGGTTGAGGGTTTATGGTTGAGGGACAATGTTCGGCCTATTGAGTGTATAAGATTAAGTGTGTAGGGTATAGGTATTATGGTTTAGGATATTGGGTATAGGGTATAGGTTTGAGGGATTGAGGGTATAAGGCATAGGGTGAAGGGTTGAGAGTGTATGGTTTAGGGTTTAAGTATAGTGTTGAGGGATAATGTTTAGGGTTTAAGGTATAAGGTTGATGTTATAGGGTTTAGGGATGAGGGTTAAGGTTGTAGGGTTTAGGTTTTATGGTATAGGGTTGAGGTTTGAGGGATTAGGGCTTAAGTATAGGGTTGAGGTTATAGGGTAGAGGGTTGAGGGTTTATAGTTGAGGGATAATGTTCCAAGGTTGAGTGTCTAAGGTTATAGGGTATAAGGATTAGGGTTTAAGATATTGGGTATAGGGTTTAAAGTATGGATTGAGGGTATAAGGAATAGGGTGAAGTGTTGAGAGTATATATTTTAGGGTTTAATTATAGGGTTGAGGGATAATATTTAGGGTTTAGGGTATATGGTATAGGGATTAGGGTTTATGTTGTAGGGTTTATGGTTAAAGAGTATAGGGTTGAGGGTTCAGGGATTAGAGCTAGAGTATTGGGTTGAGGGTATAAGGTTGATGGATTGAGGGTATAAGGAATAGGGTGAAGGATTGAGAGTGTATGGTTTAGGGTTTAAGTATAGTGTTGAGGGACAATGTTCAGGTTTAGGGTATAAGGTTGAGGGTATAAGGCATAGGGATGAGGGTTGAGGGTGTATGGTTTAGGGTTTAAGGTATAGGATTGAGGCTTGAGGGATTGGGGCCTAAGTATAGGGTTGATGGTAAATGGTATAGGTTTGAGGGTTTATGGTTGAGGGATAATGTTTAGGGTTGAGTTTCTAAGGTTAAGTGTATAGGGTATAGGGATTATTGTTTAAGATATTGGGTACAATATTTAGGGTATGGATTGAGGGTATAAGGCGTAGGGTTAAGGGTTGAGATTGTATGGTTTATGGTTTAAGTATGGGTTTGAGGGACAACATTTAGGGTTTATGTTATAATATTGAGGGTATATGGTATAGGGATGAGGGTTTAGGGTGTAGGGTTTAGTGTTTAAGGTATAGGGTTGAGGGTTGAGGGATTAGGGCTTAAGTATAGGGTTGAGGTTTGAGGTTTACAATTGAGGGATAATGTTCAGGGTTGAGTGTCTAAGGTATAGGGTTAAGGGTTGAGGGTGTAGGGTTTAGGGTCTAAGGTATATGGTTAAGGTATGATGTATTAGGGCTTAAGTATTTAGTTGAGGGTTGAGGATTTATAGTTGAGGGATAATGTTTAGGGTTGAGTGTCTATGGTTAAGTGTATAGGGTATAGGGATTAAGGGTTGAGGGTGTAGGGTTTAGGGTTAAGGGTGTAGTGTTTAGGGTTTAAGGTATACAGTTGAGGGTTGAGGGATTAGGGTATAGGGTATAAGGTTGAGGGTTAAGGATTTACAATTGAGGGATAATGTTCAGGGTTGAGTGTCTAAGTTTAAGTGTATAAGGTATATGGATTAGGGTTTAATATATTGGATATAGGTTTCAATATGGTGCAGGTTGAGGGTATAAGGCATAGGGTGAAGGGTTGAGAGTGTATGGTTTAGGGTTTAAGTATAGGGTTGAGGGAAATATTTGTGGTTTAGAGTATAAGGTTGAGGGTATAGGGTATAGGGATGAGGGTTGAGGGTGTACCTGGTTTAGGGTTTAAGGTATAGGGTTGAGGGTATAGGGTATAGGGTTGGGGGTTTAGGGTTTAGGGATTAAGGTATAGGGTTGAGAGTGTAGAGTTTGGGGATTAAGTATTGGGTTGAGTGTATAGGGTATATGGATAAGGTTTGAGGGTGTAGGTTTTAGGGTTTAAGGTATAGGGTTGAGGGTTGAGGGATTAGGGATTAAGTATAGGGTTGAGGGTATAGGGTATAGGTTTGAGGGTTAATGGTGTAGGGTTCAGGGTTTAAGGTATAGGGTTGAGGGTAAAGGTATTAAGGCTTTAGTATAGGATTGAGGGTATAGGGAATTTTTACACATTCCACCACCTTTGCACCACCTTTTTTTTATTTTCCAAGTTAGGAAGGAGGAAATAATAGATTTTTTACATAAAATTTGATTATATGAACTCAAATTTTCATGTTTGTAGTGTTGCAATGTTAATTATGAGTTTATTGTTATAATTTCATATTATACATTGTTTAATTCTATAGTTTTTAGTAATTTTATTAGAGTTATATCGAATTGAACGTTGAAAATGAAGAAACTTCATTTAAAGCTCTAATTCTTGATGAGTTTGATGTAATAATAAAAACAAACTACACATAATTGGGTAGTTTCTCAAATCAAATCTCAGATTTTAAGGTATGTCATGTCTTTATACATGTGCTTTACATTTTCCTTTATTTTCTTATGTTTCTCTATCACTTCTTATCATACATGCTTAATATAATGCTTTGATTTTTTTGTCATGTTGATTTTGGAATTAGATTTTGCTAAGTATTCAAAATTATGAGTGGGAAAATTATACTCATTTAGACTAGAACTATTTTCCTAAGTTAAAAATTTCAATCAACTACATATAATCATCATATTTAGTTTCTTATTCCATGCAATCATAACCAAATTCATCACATTAATCATCCTTCTCTTTATAGTACTCAACATACCCTTCCTTAGAAGATAAATTTTCATCCTTGTTTATTGAGAGGGGATTTTCACATTCAAATGAAAAAAAATTAGTCAAAAGAAACTCAATGTGTATTATATTTGATTGTATTTTAACTCTATATAACTCATTGAGAAAATTAGAATGTTCTAAAATAATGGATACTTTCAAAAATTGATATTCCATGAAATTATCTCATAGATACACATCAAAGAATCTATCCTTATCTCTTCTACCAATAGGTATATCACTCCTTTGTATCTCATAATAAATCCTTCATGTCTTTATTAACTATTTAGTTATATCATCAGCTAAATCGTTAGAAGTGTACAAGATTAAATTTCCTTGGTTTCCTTTTGTTTATCCTTCCCATTCATCTCTACCCTTTGCTACCCTTTCTTTGTCATGTTTATCGTGTGTGGAAAGGGAATTAATGGATTCTCATTCCAATATTATTGGTACACAAATTTGTAGGCTCCATCTAATGTCACATCAAATCCACTACTCATATTCATACTATTGATCCCATGCTTAACCAACTAATGCATAATGTTAGCCA
>VDFB02265591.1:0-26712 GCA_007258455.2 Sequoia sempervirens
GGTGTAGATATGCAACAAGCTTATTGGAAACAACACTTAAACGAAAAATTCTTCTTTCTAAATTCCCAAGGAGGAGGAACCCCTATCCGAGGTGTAGATATGAAAGAAAAACTATTAATCACAACATCTAACGATAAACTCTACTTCTAAATTCCCAAGGAGGAGGAACCCCTATCTGAGGTCTAGATATGAAACAAGGCTTATTAATCACAACAAGAATAAAATTGGGACAACAAATTGCATGAAAGACCTATCAACACAATGAACGATCAAACCAACATTATATTTAACTAAGTGAACAGATACATAATACCAATATTGCATGGCAAGGTGGGCACAACAATTTGTTGTCACAACAAAAGTTAATTACAAATGAGTAAGGGTGCTCTTATTTATAGAACTTCAAGGAGTAGGGAACCCTAAAATCTCCTTGAGTTTACAATCAGTTTTGCAAGTATGTAAGAGTTTATTCTCTAAGTCTAACTATAAGCAACTAATCAGTTAACTAGAAAATTACCATTAGTTAACTGAACTAAACTAAACTAAAATGGACGTGTGCAACATGCAAGTCCTTATTGAAATGAAAGTTAACTGATAACTAACATCAGTTAACTGGATCCTAACTGAAAGTCCGACCTCCTCCAAAAGATATCTTGAAAATGAGATAAGCGTGCATGAAATTGAAATGAAAGTTAACTGATAACTAACATCAGTTAACTGGATACTAACTGAAAGTCCGACCTCCTCCAAAAGATATCTCGAAAATGAGATAAGCGTGCATGAAATCAGCAATCAAAACTCAAGAATGATGTTGAGTCGACTTTTGCTTATGACTCTATCCTCAGGAATAACTGGGGATCCATCTATCTGTCTACTCCAAGCCGTCATGGGCTATCACGTCCTCCATGAATTCATTAACTGTCTCATCTTTTGGCACTTTGATGCTATCGACAATGATAAACTGTCTGCTCAACTCCTTCTCTCCATCCTTGATCACTTTCTGACACTCCTTGACTTCTTTAGCTAACTTGTCGAAGCTCGTTGACATCACCAAGAAGTGATTCAACTTGGCCGCCACATGATCACCATCAAGACCGTCATGCACCAAATTTTGGAACTCATAATACACAGCCTCAAGATCAACGTATGCACCATCTTCATGAAGATAATGGCATGGGATCTGAGTGACGAATCCTCTCACAAGTTTGAGTGCACTACCGACATCTTCTTTGATTGCATCCAACTTTGTAGAGATTCTTTCATATGTTTCCACCTTGAAGAGGTGTTGTTCTCTCCAAGCGAAAAGCTTCCTTTTATCCTCATCTGCTACAATGATGTCGTATGCAACTTCCAACTGAGAAATAAGAATCAAGTCCTTCGGTTTGCTCTAGAGCCATAGTCAATTCAACCCGTTAGATTCCTTGACGAAGATCATGTGCAACGTACCTCAATTGATACAACTCTGTGAGAAGGTATCTGCCTGCAATAATGAAATCCTCAATCCAATTATCCAAGAGCTTGCCACGATTGACTAACCGAACCCGTTTTTGTTGATTTGCAGGTGTCTCTCGAAGCTGTGGGAGAATGGCTGCAACATTTGAGTTTCCATGAAGAAGATACGAGATGTACTGTCTGAGTTGGTTGTTCTCAACCTTGAGGGTCGCCTTATCTTCTTCGTCCTTCATGACTCGCTCTTGAAGATTACTTGCAACAACCTTAAAGAGGCTCACGTCCACATGCCGAGTGCTCCTACCAAGATTAGCTTTGACGAAGGTGAAATCACCAACTTCAACTTCATCCAGGCTCTTTCCCTTTGGCGATGTAGCGACTTCAACAATGATGTTTGCTTCAAGAGTTTTCTCCATGTGCACCTGCTTCTTGACCTTCTTGTTTGACTTATCCTGATAGGGACTACCAAACTCAGATAGATCAAGCTGATATGAAGGATTTCGCCTTCTTCTTCCCAAAGTCCTCTCAAGCCAACATGAGTGATTCATGTCAACTTCTCGAGGAGAAACTACCACTGCTGTGTCAACCTCTAATGGATCAACTGGTACTGAAGTTTCACAAACCGACAATTTTGGCTCTGAGTCAATGTCAATGGGAGGTGGTTGTGGAGAAAATGGTGAACCAGGAGATGAAGACCCGACTTCAGCTTGTACCACTAGCTCTACTGGAACTTTTGGCGCCTTCTCGATCTGCTTATGCTTACTTGCGCTCCTTCCCTTAGTGTTTCCACTAACTTCGACATCTTTAGGTGGATGCATTATAACCTTAACTCTAGGCCTCAACCTTGATGTAGAAGGTAGTGAAGGAAACACCACTGGCGGCTCTGAAACTAAAACTGCCTTCCGCCTTCTCTTGTTGTCCAAGAAGCACATGCTAGTCTTGATAGCCCCCCTTGACAACTCCACTGAAATACTCTCTTTGGCGTACCAATCTGGTTGGCGAAGTGGCTCGCGAGCAACTTGATCCTTGACGAATGTGCTAAGTAACACCTCCCTATCATCATCTGACAAACCCTCAACGTCTTTTGATAGGAAATCAACAAGCTGAAGAAGAGTAAGTCTACAATAGTGACATTGGCGTACTTCAAATTCATTTTCACAGTTGGCCCAAAAGTCCTCAAGTGCTGGCCTATGTGACTGACTTCGCTCCAACCGAGCTGCATAGCGACCCAAAGGATCATAGGAGCGCTTCTCAGTGAGATACTTGAGACGGAGTTTTGACAACTTGTTGCTCATCAACTTGCAATCAACAGCTGTTTTACACTTGAAAATACACAATCCAAAAGGAAAGGTGAATGCTTGCTTGTGCCGATTGTGAAGGAAAGAGTGAACATCATGAGCTTGTCTCAGGAAGTCCATGAATAGGACCTTGTCTGATGGGTATCTCGGTAGCATTAGAGGTTCTCCGATGTAACCATGCACTTGAATATATGTGAAAGTGGGAAATTGGATGAACCAATCAACCCAACTCTCCATTGTTGATTTCACTTTCGTTGAGATTTTGATGTGCATCTCATTATTAAGGTCTCTGACTGTATTCATTAGGAAGTGATCATTTACCTGTTTGAAATCCTATTCAGCCTTTAAGAACTCCAATTGATAGAAGTATTCGTGAACATGTTGAACGCCAAGGGTTCCACTGGTCTTCAAAGTTCTAAAATTGCCTTGAAAAGCAATTAAGTAGACAAGATAGGAAACCGTGTGAAACTCGTGGATTTTAAGGAATACTGTGATTTGTTGGTGAAGACACTCACTGATCAACATAGCCCAGTCAAAGTGTTCCTTATTGTCGATAATCCGAGAAATGACATAGAACATCCACAGTCAGAAAACCTGAGCTTCCTCTTGACTTGTAATCTGGTTGAGCAAAGTTATCAAGATAGTAATCTCGTCCTTGAACTCTCCACACCCAACCTTCTTTGCCATGTTAATTTTATGTTCTTTTAGCCACCTTTGATCAACCTTTCTCTGAGATCTTTCCTTGTCTCCTTGCCATATCTTGTCGCATTCCTCCAAGACTATAGCAAAATTATCTGAGCGGGGTGGAATGGCAAAGTATTTATCAATGTCTCAACTTGAGGCTACAAATGACTCTCCCATCGGCTGATCCGATTTGTCTTGTAGATGAGTTGTAATGCTTAATGCAAGCAATGACGAACTCAAGATCAAATACCTTGATAGGAATAGATGCCACTGCCTGCAATCCAGAATGCTCAAGATTCTTGACTGTCGTGCTATTAATGCCTTCCAACGTGCTCAATTTGACCACTAGATAAATGTGACCCAAGTCTGTATCAGAGGTTTTCAAAAAGTTGTGAACCAAGACCGATTTGGCCTTGCATTCTATTGGGTTGAATTGAATTTTGAAAATCTAGATTTTTGACTATAAAGTTGGATATGTTTGGAGAAACTTAAAAAAAAAGCTAAAAATGGCTTTGGATGAGGCTAAAAATAGCCAGCTAGGGAATAATTTTTAGGATTTTTTTTGAAACATGGGTTTTGTAGAGAATCAAATTCTAAGCAAACCCAAATCGTCAAAAACTCAAAAAAATGAGTTTTATTAAGGCATGCAAAGGCTTTTCAGTTGAAAACTATAGTGGTTGTAGAGGCACCAAGGGCAATTTTTTCGGAGAAAAACTGGCACATGGCTTTTGTAAAGAATGGAATTATAAGCAAACCTAGACGATTCAATTTTGGAAAAAGTGAGTTTTTGGCCCACATGCAAAAAAATCTTTGGAAAAAAAAGCATAATACTTCAAAATGTGAAAATGTGAAGTAATGAGGCAATTTTCTCAAAAAATTTAGAAACATGGGTTTTCTTGCTGACACTGAAACACGTGAACCCAAATGAGATCAGATTCTAAAAATTATGCTGTTTACTTTGACATGCGAGAGAAAACCTAAGACAAGGATAAAATAATTTTAGAGATAAAAAACATAAGTTATTATTCAGCGTTTGAAAATGACTCCTATGCTTGAATTGGATTTGATGAAGTCTGCATGCACTCGAAAAATGAAGTCTGAAAAATAAATCCTTTGAACAATCTGGACCTGGCACTACGAAGAACACTGAAAAATATCACTCGTAGTGCCTTTAGATCTTTGCTTGCTCGAGAAAATATGTGTTTGCTTCCACTTGTGATGAGAATAATGGACACCTAAATGCCTTAATAAATAAAATTCATGAAGAAAGGCGTCACAAATGCATGTAATTTCCTAAATTTAGGCTGAATTGGCGTCACAAATGCATGCAATTTCCTAAATTTAGGCGCCACCTTCTGATTGGAACTCAAACTCAGTTAACTGAATGAAAAATAAGCCCTAGATTGGGCACCACCACCATGCACTTTCGTTAACTATGCATGCAAAAATAAATTTTCCATTTGCAAGCAAAAATCAAGCCCTGTTGAAGTCGACTTGAGAAGTGCAAATGAAGTTTTAATATTATTTAAATTCAGTTAACTAACTCCCCCATTTTGGGGTAGCCCATACACTTGAGTTCAAAAAGTCAAACTTTGACTTTAGACGCCTTTACTCCAGACTTAGAAATTTTCTTGAAAATTTCATTTGCAAATGTCACCGGAGCCTATGTTCGATTACTGATTTTGATTGACTGATGTATCCAGAAGACTGGCTGATTGTTTCATTGAAGAGCAGGATCAAAACTGGCAAGGAGCTCCTTGAGGCTACAAACCTTGAATATGACATTTGAGGCTTCAAAATTCAGAGTGCCCCTGGCCTCCAAGGGCGCTTTTCTACTTCAAATTTAGTCAATTTTCATCATTTTGAAGGTGATTTTGACCTTACTTCATCTTGCGTTCTCTGTCAACTGACAAAACTTCAGAGCTGGCTAATAGGCTCACTGCAGAGTTGGCTCAATTCTGAACATGACCTTCTGGGGAGCACTTTTCCTAAAAACATCATCTGCTAGGTGAAAACATGGGCGCCCCTGGGCTCCAGGGGCGCTTTTCTTCCCAGACTTGAGCCATTTTTCTGACTGGCTGGTAGGCTTATTGTGAAGCTAACAGTATTCCGGAGAAGTCTTCTTGGAAGAAACAAATCTCGAAAAGCTAATCTAAGCCTCTGAAATCTAGGCGCCCTTGGCCTCCAAGGGCTCTTTTGTCTTCAAAGTTAGAAAAAAATTGATGACTCTCTCCATGATGAAAATCCCCTTCGTGACGAAGCATCATTTTGAACATACCTCGCTATAGAATCTTCGTTGGAGCGTTTTAAGCTTAGATTTCAACACCTAGTATCGAGCCATTTGCCATTGACGACCTCAAAGGTCCTAACTTTTCACCTGAAAAAGTGAAAACTACCCACCGGACTTAAACTGACTTTTAACTGAATCTGACTTCACCACTGTGATCGTGAAGTGAAATAAGCCAATCGAAACAATTTTCAGTCAATTTTGACAAGTTCCAATTTTTAGGGTTTTTGGACCCCCTAATTTTCAATTTTTTCAAATTTTACAAGTATCTTCCAAACATCAAACTGACTAAAAGTCCATACTTGATTTGCCCAAAAACCAACTTCTAATGACATTTTTACAAGGTTTAGACTAATTTAAGCAAAATGCCTTAATGAAGGAAAAAATTTGGTTTGGGTACAACAGAATTAAAATATTCCATGATGATTGTGTAGCAATAAATATGATTATCAAGAATAAGGGTAAATTTGTTACCACAAATTTGTTGTGCAACTGCAAAATTGTTTTGTATAATCCACACTTCTATTATCAACTTTGTTGAGTGTGTGTCAATTCGTTCTTTAACTTTTTTGAGATATTTGAGAACTTGATGATACTTAAAAATACCTTAAATGACCATCTTTACATCACAAAGAGCTTATGCATAAGCTCAATCCTCAAACATTCAACAATGATAAAAACAACAATCTTCAATCATACAAATACTTCTAATATAATTGCATTGAGCTAGATTGGTTTCAATGTACCAATCGAATCATATAAATGTGAATTAATTCTTGCTTCATGGATGATCTCTCTTGATTAGAATGAATGCATTGAGTGCATTTACATTCAAAGACAGAGAAATACATCATGCAAATTTGTGTTTAGTCCATCCTACATGAAAAGGATATAGTTGAGAAGTCTAGTCACATTTGAATTTAAAAATTTAAAACTGGTCAAGATGAGTCCACGATTGCAAGAACAACCTTGTCACTCCAAATTAGTCTTGGGATTAAAAATGGGCTGGATCTTGGTGGATGATGTATGCATGTGAAAAAGCGTAAGCACAAGAATAATAAACAAGTGGATGGGACAAATATATAACGATGTATAAACATAAGAATGAAGATTGATAGTAGGTACATAAATATGTATAAACGGTAAGTAGATAAATATAAAGGGACGGACCTGATTTACATCAATTTGTCAATATTTCTATAAATCAAAACACATCTTTTAAAATAAACACAAAATTAAATAACAAATAAATAAATATAATAATTTCACCATTATAAATAATAAATATAATGGGAACAATTAATTACCAGGTGACTGAATGTAAAAATGAGTCAATGAGCTCATCCTATGTAAACATGGCGTACGTGCGCCCATATGAGAGTTACTATTTTACGTTTCTCAAATATCTCTTGTACTTTACAATCCATCTAGCTAGAAGCCACATCCCTAATTCTATCAACGTATTCTTCTCATATTCCATGACATCAGCTAAGTCACAGGTCCTAATACAAGTATCATAAATCTTGGATACAAGATTCTTGGGGGCCTTCTTTGTAAACGAGTTCAGATATAATGAAGTAGCCTTTTTATTCAACTGGTCTCTACCGTTCTGACTGAATCAACATCGATCTTCAAGACCAGCCTCTTCCTTTGTGCAAATAGAACTGGGTGATTCTTGGGCAATCGACCAAGAGGCTTCAGTGATTTTATCGCTTGATTGTAACTTTCCCGGCTGTAGTGGGAGACAACTTCCCTAAGTCTATAATGGTGACTACTTCCAAGTTCTGAGAAATCTCCAAGGTCCAGAACCAGTTCCTATCCTGCAAAATGTATACAATGCTCAATCTTCAAGAGTTTCATATTGTCTTTTCTATGATATTAGAACTCCGATATAAATATTTAAGGCTTCCTGGGTCCATATTAATTGGAGTGATTTATGAGGATCTTTATGTGATTTTAAACAGCCAACACTCCATTTGTTATTTGGCTTAATCAAAAACTCAAATGACAAATGTGGCTGCTTACTGATAGCCTTGCTAATGAGCCAACCTTGTGACCTTATTTTGTAGAACTTGTGATGATGATGTCTTGTGAACAAGGCAAAAAGGAAGAATGTATCTACCTCCATACACCAGCTAACATTCGTAATGTCATCATAATAGTCAATGCAATCCATACACCGACAAAGCCCCAATGTGGAGAAAGTGTGAATAAACATACAATGGTAATTATTGACACAAAGACCTGCAGAGTGAGTAACATATGAGAAACTGAAGATAGAAGATGCAGTCTAAGATAAGCTCAGCCATCAGGCCAACAATATTACCATTGAATATGCTGCATAGGCAAAGTCAGAAGCTCCAAAATTAATGCCATCAAAAACAAATGCCAACGAGTTGAGTGGTTGAGTGGCAGCAACAAACTGCAAGTAGAGAAGGATGATATCAGCCCATATGTAAATGGTTCCACTATCAAACACCAACTAATACCAATTGGATAAGCAATACTCACTGGCATCCCAATATAGGTCATCTTCAATACATGTATATCTTTAGTGAACAATCTGGATATAATGTGAACGCCTCCGGCAAGGACCACACCCAAAAAAATTCCAAGAACCATCCCCATCTGTAACACATAGCAGATTTTGTAAATTGCTAATACAGATCAGTCCATGCACATGACTCATGTCATGACAAGCATGAGAAATGCATTATTTTAATGCTAAAGTTTTCTGTTAATGTAGTTTACAAGAGCAGGCGTTAATCCTCAGGTAGAACAATAAAAATCCATGAGTTATGTCTTGAGACCAACATAATTGCTTGAAGGTTCTTATAAAGAAATCTCCAAGACACAATAATTTGTAAAAGCGCTTGCCCCAATCGAATACAATTTCGGCAAACTTGACACACAAGCAATTTTCAATTATATATAGAGTTCTGTACTGTTGAACGCTCTGTTTGTTAATAAATATTTTAAGCCAGAAAAATTAAAAAGATATCACTTACAGGTTTAACCGAATAGAATACTAAAGCTATAGAAGAAAACTACAGAAACCATTCTCCTATAACTTATCTACTTTAAATAAAATCTCTCCAATGAAAAGACCCAGGATCAACAAAGTCGGTCGTCATCTGGATTCTATTCTACTATTGTCAGACAAGACTACAATTCCATTGTACACTAGACGGGAACAAAAATGTATGATGAAATGGCTACATTGGCAATGCATAGGCAATCGCGAAGACAGATCCATCAAGACTTTCTTAGAATATATTATTGATGAATTAATATTCATACAAATGTCAGATTCATTTTTAGTGGAATTTAAACTTATATTAGATCAGATGTAAGGATACATTAATCATGGTGCCCTAAAAGAAACGTTCAGTAAAAATAAAGCCCATCAGATGATGTCGAACAGAGTAAAATGACATTATGGGGCCATGGAAAACCATCAGAGAAGTCCATAACTGGATGACATGAGTGACTTATCTGCTAAATATTTATCACCAAAAGATTTGACAAACCATAAAAGGAACAAATAAATATCATATGACTCAGCAGCTTGAGGGCGTGCTTAGAAAATAATTAACTGATGGATTATTATAATATAAATATATAACTACCTGTAATGTCCTAGCAGCGGCGTTCCTTGCTTTCTCGTAGTCACCTGGCCGCAAAAGCGCGCGGGATTGCGCGAGGTAAAGGTAAAATGGATAATAATGCCATTCATAAACAATTATCAGAACAACAAATCTGAACGTGCAATTTTCCAATTCGCCAGTGTAGATGGCAATCCCTCGCCAGTTTCCATGGTCATTATAATCCCATCAATACCCATCCGTCAGTCATCAGAGAAAGTGGATATAATCAAAGGGTGATCTTTGAAAAGAAGACTTGACAAAAGCCTTACCAAGCATACATATTTGCAACTGAACCCACTGCCCCTTCCAGGGAATCAATTAAGCAGCTACACTTGTCAAATTTGTTAGGATATACTCCAATGGTTGAACACCTTTCTTAATACTCAAGTTGGTTTTAGAAACTTATTCAGATGAATTTACTTTTACTCGGTTGAAAAATCTTTGAAAATTTCATTCTTACAAGTTTTTATAGAAATGTTTTTCTCTTCAAATTGGATGCACTTAAAAATTTGTGTATTTTGAAATTGTTTTTATAATTGTAAAATCTTCATTCTTAAAAATTAATCTTATATTAGTTGAAAGGTTTAATTCATGACAACTTATATGTTTCAATATATCATATGATCCTTATGTCAATGGTGATGATGACAAAATAAAAATGAAAGCCAAATAAAATTATTTCTATGACTATAAATTTCTCGTTCTTCCAAACTTCATACTAAATTTTATAAAATTTTAATTCTTCCAAACTTTATATTAAGTTTTGAAATAAATAAGGGCCATAACTCTAGGACCACAAATGAAAAAACATCAAATAAAGACTCTTATAAATGAGGATATAGGTTCCTTACAAGAACCGAGATTGTAATAGACACAAGCTACAGCCAGATATGCGGAAATGGTTGCCATAAATTTTGGAATTTTGATATTGCATTTAGGGCTTTCTATTTTAATAGAAAGATAGTAAATCAGTATAGTTGTGTAAGTGTTGTTAGGAATAGAGTAGTTGTGGGTTAATGAGTAAATATAGGGTAGTTTGGATAGAATTTTTTTAGTGACTGACCTACTTAGTTTTTTAACAAAAGCATGTATTCCTGTTTTTAGTTATAGAGATAAATAAAGAGAAGTATAATTCTGATTTATTTTGGTTTTGTATATTTATCTAAATTCAGTAACAGTTCACTGTATCAGAGCCACACCAGACAATGTGATTGATCATGGTGTATATTGCAGCACTATTAGAGTTAGTGTAGGCATGAAGTTTGAAGCAGTAAAGAGAAGTATCAAAAGGTGGAAGACAAAGATATGGTCAAATCCCTTGCAAGAGATTCTTGGAGAATAGTAGAATGATTTGATAGCACTAGATTCTATCTCTGGAAGCCGAGAATGCAGATGCATTCCTTGAATAAGGACATGCTCAAAACAGTTGAAGGGACTCAGACAGAGCTTACCCAAGATACAGATTTGATTAGTAAGTGGGAGGAAAAGGAAGGCAGAGCTCATTCTTGTATAATTTTGAGTTTAAGTGAATGTGATTTTGAATGTAAGTGAGTCAAAAACAACCAAGAACGTTTGGAATCAATTGATTAATTTATATGAATCAAATGACATGGATTCTATGAATCAAATGTTATTTTTTCAGTTAAAAATATAAGAATCACAATAGATATCAGACCACATAAACAGGTTTAAGCCTCTCAAAAATCAACTGGCAGTAGGTAGGTCATTGATTTCAGAAGAATATTTTGGATTTGCAGTAGCTTTGGCACTCAAGCTAATTTGAACTTGTAGAAGTACTTGCTGCACTGCTTAAAGCAGAAAACAGAAGGAATGATGTAGGTTTGAATGATGAGACTCCTACAACTCTATTTTCAGCAGGATATAAAGGCAAGATAAAAGAGAAGAGTTAAAGAAAACATCAGCCCAAGTAATGTCATCGTGCAGCTCCAGGGCATTTTACGAAAAAATGCACAAAATTGTTGGTGTGGGTAGATGAGGTAAAGAAAAGAAAGGCAGCTAATGCTAATACGGCTTCAACCAATGACCAAGGACATTTGTTCACAGTAATCACATCCCCAAAATATGGTGTTTCAAAGTGCTAGTATGTAGACCCAGGAGCAACTCAACATATTACACCTAAGAGAGGTTGGTATACATCATATAAAGAAGTATCCAAAGGAAAGACTGTCAATCTTGGAGATGACAAGAAGCATGAGATGATGGGAGTTGACAATATCTCATTGAAGATGCCCAATGGTGCATATAAGCAAATTAAAGATGTATGATATGTCACCAGTTTAGTGAAATGCCTTTTGTCAATTAGTAAAATTAGTGATGCAAGAGTATTGGTACAATTTTACAAAAAGGCATGTGTTCTAGATGATGCAGAAGGAGGGACAATTGCTAAAAGAATTAGAGATGGCAACCTGTACAAGTTGTGTCCCAAAACACAAAAAATACTCATAAGAAATGTGTCCCAAAACACAAGAAGAAGCAGATTATATGAGTATAATTCCATATCAGATATTTCACATGTTGTAAGCATTCTGAACCAGTTTCCAGCAATCCTGGACTACAACATTGGGCAACAGTTAAAAGAATTTTTAGATATCTTCAAGCAGCAACTAAGCATGGAATTACATTCAACGGGAGTTTAGAAGAATTTCTAAAGTTTATAGGTTATTGTGATGCAGATTGGGCAGGGGTTATTTATAGCAAGAGATCAATTTCATGATATTGTATTATCCTTAAATTGGAGGTGCAGTTTCATGGGCAAGTAAGAAACAATTGATAGTTTTGATGTGTGACGGCCAAAGTTGTGTTGCCATGATAAGACATTCAAATTATCATGGGAAAGTTAAGCATATAAGAATACAATATCATTCCATTCGTGAACAAATTGAAAAGGGAATTGAAGATTTGGAGTACTGTGCAACTTAAATACTGGTGGAACTACCCAAGGGTAGACAGATGGCATCTTCTGTGGGTGATAGGCTTAGGATGGCACGAAAAAAAGGAAGATATTAAGGGGAAGGAACTAGTTGCAGCAAAGAAGGAGAAGTAGAGAAAGCTGAGACTATCAGGTGAGGAAATGATTGTTGATGTTATGGCATTCATGGAGAGGAAGATAAAGAATCGTGAGCTTCGTCATTGGGTTGTTAGGATTTGGAAGCTTGCTAAAGAGATGGATGGTGCACCGTGTGTTGTTATTAGGTCTGCCATGGCTAACTTACTTCTCAACCCCGGCCACACACACGAACGCAGGAATGTTTTTGGTGCCGTGTAGATATTGTGTTGCACCTCAATGCTCTCTATAGCAGTTGGATCATATTTGTTACATGATGACATTGAAGAGGTTGTGCACTAGGTAGAGATTTATTTCAACTATAATTTGGACCACCTACATGCTACAAAGAGGACGCAAAAATGTTCGCAGAAGGTAGTGGAATAGATTGCAAAGGATTTGAAGGTGTTGTGTTGTTACTTATGGACACTGTTTCGGCATTCTTCAATTGTTGCAATGTTGCAATGATGATGATTCAAACGAGTTTGCGAATGTGTCGACGTCGAGTAAAGTCTCATCTTGTCCTACATGTGTGAATGATAATTCAAGGGCCTTGGGGGCTACGTAATTTTCCTTGGCCCCCTTTGAGAGTTATGGGTTTTTGATTTGGGGTATTTGGTGTTGAAATGTTGGATATAGGATTTGGGTGGTATGTCTGATCGGTGGTAAGGTATTTTGATGGGAAAGTGCAGTTTTTTGGTTCAGTTAATTCTAGAATGTAATGACTTGTTGGTCCAGCTCCACATCGATTCTCAGCTATGACAGGTATATGTTGTATGTAGATAGACCTACTGGCCTGCTTGGCAATAGCCCATTTTTGCTCCCATGGTTTCTAGGCCTTACCGGGATTATTATAAAAAAAATTATAAAATAATAAAATATAAAACAAAATAAATATGTTTTTATTCTATTTTGTCAATAATAATATATATCTATTATAAACAAATGAAACTAATAAAAAATAATCTATAAGTATCTAATATATCACATTTTTCAAAGCAAAAATAAAATGATAATTCTTAAATAATGAATGGTAGCTTTTCCAAAAGTAAAATTAAAAGTTATATATAAAAGAAGATAGCTCTTCAAATAAAAATAAAGTAAATAATGTAGATAAAATAAAATAATTCTTAACTAAAAATTAAAAATTTATGTGTCCATGTATGTATGTAATAAATAGAATAATTATAAAATAAATTAAAATAAAATAACTCTTAAATAAATAAAACAATTCAAAATTAATATTTCTCGCCATTTTTATATAGATATATTTAAGACATCTATACTAATTCATTTTGAAATAAAAATATTTTAGAACTTTATTAAGAAGGGTCAATTAATCATTTTTAAATGTATCTTTGCTTCATGTGAAATTGATTTGTAACTTAGACCAACAGCAGAGATCAATTATAAATATTTGACAGAATTTAATTGGTGGTTTTCTCGTTGGTATTATAACTTTTGGTGTTTCCTTTAGTAAACAATCAGTGCATTAATTATAATAGCTATTTAAATTCTTCTATATTATAGAGGGTTGTATGATTCCTCCTTGTACTATACTAAATAAGGCTGGATCTATTAAAGATGCATATAGGAATCCCTTGTAATATTATGGTAATAGTATTCATTACAAATTAGGGATACAAGTTTTTTGAGGCATGGAGGAGCATTCAAATTTAGAAAGTTCATTGCACCTATGTTTTTTATGGTCATTCAAGATTATAGTTATTTATGGATTACTTGCTACAAATAATTTCTCAGTTAATGCAATTTCATAGACTAAGTGCTAAATATGTAGGTGGAACCAGGAATGCCTTCAATTGTTGCAACTAGCAAGCAATCGATGTGGCATATCCAATTTCCTTAACTTTTGGGTGTTGTCCCTGTTATTTGTCTTTCACAAAACCCTTTTAACTTTAAAGCAAAATAATCTAATTTAAGTGTCCAAAATCATACAGAAGAATGCAAAAAAAATTATATAAAGGCCATCATTCTGTTTTGGCATTACTAAAGCTTAGTAAAAAAATGTAATCTAAACAGGATGAATTGATTCTAAAGCAGTTTCCTTGACGAAAGGAAGCAATCAGAAAAGCTGTGGAAAAGATAATTTATGCTCAAAGGCACGATCAAATAGCATCTTACCACTTTTGAAGAACCGAGCGAATCGCAGGTCAGAGATTTTAGGTGGCAAAAGCACAACTTGTTTGTGCAAGCTCAATAAAAGAATTAAAGCTATAAGATACCTACAATCCAGAGGATACTATCATCAGTAATTCCAGTTGCAGAAGACAGATATGTTAGTTCAACAATGCATGTTCTTTCATCTACACAAAAAACATTATAGAAGAATTTGCAAATCACAGCAATGGTCAGCAAGGAATGCTCAAGTAGCAAGTGTAATTTTTTTTTTTTTTAAAAATTGCATATTTCAGAAATGGACTGAAATTAAACAATTGAGAAGAGGCTCCCACCTAAACAGCCACAATGTGTCCCTTGTTTAAGCTCTTCCTACAAATCTAATTTATCATTTCCAATTTTTCTCAAACTTTATTAAAATTGAACATATATGTATTTTTCACTCACTGGGATACAACATGAGCAATGGCCGCACCGCTCACTCCAAGTTTAAGAACAAATATAAGGACTGGGTCCAAGGCAATATTAGATATATCCCCTGCCACTGAAATTTTAAATCCATACATTAGAGAGTGGAATACATGTTTAAATATCTGAATCAAAAGTAAGAATTCAACAGAAACAGGGAAGAAACTCACAAGAACAATAGATTATTAATAGTGACTTCCTACCAGATACAACATTTACTTTGTAGACCAACATTTTTTATTGACATCCTTCTTAAGATTTGAGGATAATATTTTTCTGGTCTTGTTTTTATATATAATATAATAATACCAGAAACATATCTCCATCGCATCTTAAAGAAAATCATCCTCTATTAATATACAAGCATAATTCCATATTTAATGATTAATCTTGTTATCTTGTTTTCCATTTTGAACTCTCAAATCAAACTGAAAGAATGAAAATTTTGGCATGATTCACCTAAGCATCTTTTCAGCTAATAGATTTGTCACTTTTACATTTACAGATTCTTTTCTCAGTAGCATTCTATGCTTTGGGAATGCTATAAGCCAATGTTCCACTTGAGGTTTAGGGGCGGGGGCCGGGGAGGCTTGATGAGGCCGTTTCAAGAGGGAAGCGAGGCCTAATTTTAGGGGCGATGGGGGCCAGCGGGCAGTGAGGTGAAAGCGAGGAAGCTAAAAATACATATAGTACTTGAAAATGTGGAAGCATAGTTGTAGGCATGTGAAATTTCAAATTTTTGACAGTATGCCTCAAAGAGATGTCATCTCATCGAAATATGGAATGCAATGAATCAGAATTATTAATATGATAAATCATAAAAATAATAAAATTTAAATGATTTTTAAATTTAATAATTTATAGTTTTATTTTTAGTTTTTAAAATTTTTACAGGCTCAAGAGGTGTTATAGTTTTCGTTTTTTTCTAGGGGGTTGGGAATGCCCGCGCCTTATGTAATTTTTTTATAAATATAAATAATATATCTACAAAATTGTCTAAATAATTTAAATAAATCATTACATATATTAAATTAATTTATTAATATAAACTTAATACAAATAAAAATCAAAATAATAAAATATTTAATATTTCACATTTTTATAAAATATTAAAAACCTAATATATAAAAAATAATACAATATTAAAAGATTTAATTTAAATATACGTGAATACATAATACATAATAAAATAGTAAATCTAATAATAATAAAACAATAAAACCTAAAATAAATAGTAAATCTAATATTAATAAAATAATAAAACCTAATACTAAATCTAATATAAATAAAATAAGAAAATTTACAATAATGAAAAGAAAGGGCCGAATGGAGAGAAGCCGCAACTGCACCCGACTCTACATCCCTCTGCTCGATTGAGTCAATCTGCGTCTGGGACACATGCTCACGCCTAAAACCCTAGATTTCCAGCTTCAAAAGAAAACAAAAAAATGCAGAGGAGGCGTACATTTCGACGGAGATTGCAAATCGCGTTTAAAACCCGACACAGATGGCGCCGACAATTTGCAGAAAGGGCTCCGACGATTTCCAGGGAGGGCGCCGACGATTTCCAGAGAGCGTACGAACTTGAACGAATTTGATCGAATTTTATAATTTTTTCAGAAATTCGACTGCGAATATGACATACTTTATACAATGTCAGGGAAACGTCTTCCTCATGGAAGGAAACGGCCGAGACTGGCCGGCTGATGCAGCGGAAGGCCGTGAGGGCGTTTTCAGTGATCTCCAGATCACCGGAAACGTCCCGAGTCTTTCCGGCAGCGTTGTTTTCGGGGGCCAGCGTCCCAGGTAGGTTTCTTGCTATAAGCCTATAGCATCCATTTTGAAAAGGAAGCTTTTGCATAGACTTTGAAGTTTCATTTGCATTTTTTCTATATTGTGTCTTACTGATCACTTCAATAACATGCGTATCCAAACATTTTCAAACACTTGAAAACAAGCAAATCCCTCCCTTATTAAGTTCTATGAATAAATTGAAATTCTAATAGAGGACATACAAGAATCGAATCCTATTTGCACTCTTGGTGTCCCTAATTCCATGGAGCAACCCAATTTGATCCCTTATTGACTTGTATATTTCAATGTCCGTACATGTCCAAAAAGTTTTACTTATGTCACGATTCAATATAATTTGGTGGTGAAAGCAACATATACAAGGGGGACACTGCTTTGATACAAAAAAGAGCTGCCATCTTTATATTTAATTCATTGTGCAATGTGTACAATTCTCAAACACATGCCTATAATGCTATAAATCAGATTTTAGCATAATTTTACAGCTTTATATGATACCAACAATGTATAATTCTTCCCATCAAAAAATTCAATGGCATGCTAAAATAATATGCTGCTGCTGTGACTTGTATGTTGCTGATTTTACTTCTAAACTTGTTGCAAACTAAGGAGTTGGATTGAAATCAACTTAATATATTTATGCAAAAGAAATAAAAAATATGTTGATGAAAACTCTAGCAAAGAAAAAAGCAAGCAGAGAATAACATTACAAGTTTACAACCATTCAACAGCTAGAATATGCAAAGCAATTGTATGAACAGGAGTCAGAAAAAGAGGCCCCTCCTACAGTCAACACAACAACAAAAGTATTCATTTTACACGAGGTTAAGGAAGATCTTAAGAAACTGAGATTAGGTAAGGCTTGTGACATGGATGGGATACAGGCAGAAACTTAAAATGGGGAGTTAAAAAACGTAACCACTCACATTAAGAAGATATTCAACAACATCATTCAACATGCTTTTCCGAGAAATTGGATAAGCACTTTAGTAGTAACTCTCTTCAAGAGTGAAGATGTAAACAACCCTTCTAACTACCATACCATCATGATCAATCTCATATTTACAAAGTTGTTTGGAAGCATGGTTAAGCATATAATTCGCAAGTAGGTAGAAGAAATATATATGAGGAAAAATGACAAGTGGGTTTCAAAGCAACATACTCATCAATAGATCATGGCATTACTTTGAAACATATAATTGAAAAAATACAAAACAAAAAAGTGGAGTTTTATTTCTATTTTGTGGACTTCAAGAATACTTCTGACATGGTTCCTAGAAGTAAATTATGGGGCATGGTGGAGGATTTGGGCAATACGAGAACTACATAGAGCAGCAATTCAAAGACTATGTAAGGAAGTTCAAGTAAAGATTATAACTCAAGCAGACTTTTTAGAAAGCTCTAGGAGTGACATAAGAGTTAAGCAAGGATGTCCACTATCCCCTACCCTATTTGGTTTATATATTGACAATTTAGAAAAGTAGCTAAATCTACAAGGAGGGGATAATGTTCTTTTAGGAGTATGTTGTGAGGTTTCTTTTGTATGCAAATGATCTCATTTTGATTCAAGATCCATTCAAGGGCTGAAAGTGCACTTGAAGGCCTTAGAGCACTTTTGCACAGAGGTGGGCATGCAAGTAAACACTAGCAAGACCATGATCTTGATCTTCTCCAACTGAAATAAAACAATATTCTTAACTGTTATTTTGAAGGGAGGTTCTTGGGAGAAGTAACAGCGTACAAATATCTTGGGATAGACTTCAATAATAAGCTTAGTTATGATACATGTATAAGAATGAGAATTTTGGGATGTTGGATAGCACTTTCTGCATTGCAAAATACAAGTAGCAAGGTTGAGCTATGGGATTGGAAATCTGTACAAATTCTATTGGGCTATTAGTAGTTCTAGTAGTGCTTATGGGTGTGAAGTGTGGGATAGCAACACATCCAAAATAAAATGGAGAGAAATAAAGAGAATTTAGAAGTGCTTGATGACAAACAAATTCAAAATAAAAGCTACAATTCTATATCGGGTTCTTTTAGCAAAAATAGGTACCTTTCCTATTGAGGCAGCTGCTATGGTTTTGTCTCCCAAGATATTTGAAAAAAATTGAGCATATGGAGGCAAATAAATGGCTTACAGTTGTTATCAAAGAAGTTTTGAACAAGAGAAAGTAGACTTGGATGAACCAAACAATAAATGAATGGACAAATGGAATATCAACTTGAATTCATGCCTAAATAATACAAATATAAAGAGATTTTTGATGAATAAATCTTGCACAACTATGTCAAAAAAGATGTTAGAGAGAAAGAGGAAATATTATCTTGATGAATTTAATCCTAAATGTGAACTCACAACCAAAAGGCCCATAATGTGATCTCACAACCAAAAGGCCCATGTAGGAGCAAATATATCACTTCAAGAGCAAAGATGCTCATAGCCTAATTCAAAATAACTCGCATCATCTTCAATTTGAAATAGGCAAATAGAAGAGACAAAAGAAGAATGGGAGGAGAGGTTGTGTTTTTTGCACAATTGGAATACTTAAGTCAGGGAAGCATTTTATTTGAGTGTGAAGGTTATAGTGACAGTTGAGCCAGATATGTAGGTGCTTTAACAGTGGTTTCTTCACAAAATTTGTTTATAGCTCAGAGAAGGTTGAGAAAATTAGAGAATTCATCATCAAGATAAATAGCCAAAGATCATCATCGCCAAAAGATAAAATGGTTGGGTCAACTGTCTCATAGGTTGCCTTTGGCCCCCTATGACCTTGTGGATGTTAAAAGCCTTATATTCTATTTTATTCTTGCAAAGAGAGCATGTGTGCATTCAACTATGTTGAATGTTAGCTCTGTGATCACAAAAGCCATGAGTTTTTATTATTCATAATTGAGGGACTAGTGATATAACATGTCTAGATAAAACTCAAGTCCATAAGGGATGCTTGAATTCCCTCAATCCCTAAAGAACAATTCATAAAGCATATTTTTCCTTGTATAATTATATACACAAATTTAGTGTTTATGTAGATTTATATAATAAAATATTGTAAAGTTTTTCAATTCTCTTGCTCAAACATAGTTTGTGTCAATCTCCTGAATTTTTCCAAGGGAAAGAAGGAGAGCCATGCCAAATGCCAAGAACTTGTTCTGAAATTTCTTCAAACCTTGTTAAAGGTGCTAATAGGAGGAACCTTGGTGATAAGTGTTTGTAAGTATTTCCATTAATTTTGGAACATGTTCCGTTACAAAGAGCTAAATAGGTGAAGAAGCCAAAAGAGATTGTTTAAAAATTATGACACTTATTGTAAGCATAAGTCATGTTATTAATCATGAGCTTGTGGTTTTTATCCTATCTTTTGTGACACTAATTTTTTTGAAGCAAGAAAATTCACCCAAAAAGGAGAAGATAGTGTTTATAGCCACCTCCTCCAAAATAAAGTCCATGAAAGGAATCAGGAATGTATATTTAGTAGCCACAACATTCAAGCTCTTGAAGTCAATGTGCAGATCAAAATATAGCCAAAATCCTTCTGGATATCACACTGGGTGAGAAGCATAGATTGTAGCCAGCTTCACCCAACACCTATATTTCTTCTTGCATTCCCTTGGTTTATTTATGAAGCTCATTTTGTATGGTCCTTTCTACGTATTGTAAACCTAAGACCAAAGGAATTTTACTAGTACACTTGAGTCTTAAAATAACCCTTTCACATTTCTAGAGGTCCATTCAAATGCATCTTCATGATTTACAAAACAATATTGAAATATATAGCTTTCATCCTGGATCATATTTGTCACCACTGTTGATCCCTAATGGATTTCCTTCCAACAGAAATAAAAAATTGACAATTTGAGGACCCCTTACTCGATATGTTCTACTTTAGCAATGGAGATATTGTTTAGGTTCATAATTGACCTTAGCATGAGCAACCTGGTACTATGTGAATGACAATTTAGGGAATATCAAATGTACAAAGGTAGAGACATGTTCAATGTAGTAATAACCAAAAACTCACAACAATTAGTAGAAGCTTGCAAATATACAAACTTGTGTCATTTGAAAGTGTTTTTGAATTTTACTTACATGTTGCATACAATGGAGTCATTGTGTTCTTAAACCCTCGAAAAACACCCTGTGTTGCAAGTGATATAACTACTGCTGGAGCACCAAGTGCGCGCAACTTTAAATACCTCTCTGCAGGAGATCGCATAGGTGATTTCTGTCAATGCAATAAGTTATTCTCGATAAGTAATAGCTCATTAGTTTATGATCCAATAGGTTGCCTTTCATTTTTTATAAGTCATCATGCATTGGTTTATATCATTAGTTTCAAGCATCCATTCTTCTAGCCTTCTTGTATGAGGATTCACTGATTTGAAATAAAAATGGTAATACACAAAAGATAGCACCGTTAACCAACAAATATCAAAACCATGTCACACAACTGAGAGTGTAGTTCAACAAATTGTAGCACAACTTACCGCATGTACGCCCATAATGCTTAAGATGGGTTTTGCTGCAACAATCATGATTAAAGCTTGAAGAATGCCAAGAACTGCACCAATTACCAATGCTGATGAAACTGATGGAAGAAGTCTCTTTTCAATTCTTAATGTAGTAGTTGTGGAATCTAAGATCGTGTTGGCCGCCTCTGAAGTTATGGCTTTTGAGACAGAGAGAAAAAAAGGAGTTAAATGTCAAACCAATTGATCCATTCAATTTAAACTTTTTTAATTATATATATAACTATATTATTATAATTATTAATTTTATGTGTTTTGTTTGTTAAATATAATTTTTATAAGTGGCTAAATTTATTTTGATGATATTTTCATAAAATGAATTAATTATTAATTATAATAAGATAAAGGGACTAATTAGCACACACTTCTAATTATTTATTAGTTGGGAAGTATGGGAATACATTAATATAACTTTGTGCCTTTCACCTTCCAGCATGTTTTTTCATTGACAAAACTTTTGAAATATGTAAGGATTTACATTTAAAAATTATAATTAAAATGTATTTTTGGAATAAATAATGTTTTAAATTAAAAATTTATAATTATACTTAAATTGAGAATACTTACGAGGACATGAAACTAGAGCACCTTTTTCATTATTAGTTGGATTGCCTGGACATTCCTTCATAGATTTTGCAATCTCTAACCCCTCAACAACCACCTCTGTGTTAGCATCTTCTACAACTTTTTCATTATTGATTGTATTGGTTGGACATTCCTTTATAGACTTTTCAATGTCTACTGGTCCCTGGACAACCATTTCAGTGGTAGCATCTTCTTCAGCCACTAAAGATGTCGTGACACTTACCAAGGGAAAGTTGAATACTTTTGAAATTTGATTGATGATTGCTATGGAAACCCCTACAGCAGCAAGCTCCACAGGCCCTGAAACCAAACAAATTTCAAGTTACATAAGAATTTCCTTTACATTTTAGACATGCTGAAGCATTAGAAATGATGTATATCTTTTCTTTATATCTCTAATAATTTTAAAAGGTGTTCTATTCAAATTAAAGTCATTCAATTCTCCAATGTATTATTTGGCAAATTCAATTAAATATGCATAACAATCATTTAAATTTACATTTTTTTAATATTGAAAAAGGACGGTGGACTGTAAAATTAAGAATAAAAATTACTTTTTAATTCTAAAATTAAGCAATTTATTAATATTTTCTAATCAGAAAAGTAAAAAATTTATGTAATTGACAAACCCTTCAATCCACTTCTTTCGGCTTCAGTCTTTCTTCCTCCATGTTTCCTTATGTTTCCACAATTTTCTTGGTTTTCCAAACGAAATCCAAGAAGACCAAGAAAGGTAGAATCTCAATGGAGGCCAAACAATCTTCATCGATCTTTTGAGACGCAGCTCCTTCCAAATTCTGAAAATGCATGATATTGCGGTAAACTTCAAACCTCGAACTCCTTCAGAAAAACATATTTAGTGGCCATAGGAGACAGACCCACAGATCCATAGGAACCGGAATGGGATTTTTCTTAACCCTTATCCAAATCTACCCTCTCAGCCAGCACAGAGGAAGGGTGAGCAACAGGGCACCTTACGATGTTTAGTTTCATAATATCAGCATTAGGGAAAACTACTTTTGGAATCCATTTCTGTGGCTGAAAAGCGCAAGAGCCCAAGGGAAGCTTGGTAGTCCACTCTGCCAATTTGGGACCCATTTTATTACACCTAAAACATCCAAAAGGAAACCCCTCGAAATTAATAAACGGGATTCTGGAAACCCTAGAAAAGCAAATATTGACGGTGTAAAAGATTGACTTGGATAAGTCCACCATCATGCAAACCTTCACAAATTTGGATTGAATATAAGGTAGCTCCTCATCAAATTCGAGGAAAACACTCATTTTTTCAACTAAGCTTCTTAATCAGGTCTTTATCCCTCATAACTAGCGAAAGATTATATGACTGGAACCAAATTGGATCCAGAATAAGTGAATCCATAGCAGTATTAAAAACAAGAAGAACGTTTGCCATAGAACCGTGGACCATTGTTCCACACCCAGTGACAATCCAACACACACTGAAAATTGACCAAGAAGAAGCCGTTATCAAGCAGAGAGAGGGTACGAAATGCGATGTTGTTCGTAACCGGTTTAATCCACTGAGAAATATTATCGAAAGGTCTCTTTCCTATACATTTAAACACCAAGGATCTCAGACAACAATATAGAGAGCACATGAGAAAACAGATTGAGAACAATATAACAGATGTTCAAGAAGTGGTTCGAGTGCATATGAGGTCTTTATAATAGGGTCCATGGCTGACTCCTCCCTGGTGCATAGCTCATCAATGGAGCCTTCCTTGCAGGAGATCTCAAATAAGGAATAAAATCCAGCAATCGTCTTGAAAAAGGCCACAGGTACTGAAGGAGCGTGGAAGGTCAATTAGGATAATTTTTTTTTTTCATACATTTACTAATTATTAATTTTGATCATAATTTAATTTTGTAAAATATAAAATTATAATAATTATTAATTATGAATTATGAATTATAATCATTTTATATATGTATTCAATAGTTTTTATTAAAATATAATATATTAATTAATAATTATATTAATATTATTATTTTATTATATAAAATATATATATTGTATACACTATGCTAATATATACTAACTACCCCGATAAAAGATGATGAATGTTAAAACCTAAATATATTCATTATTACGATCTTGGCCGTAATTTTCATTTTAATAAACATACTCTGAAACTCTTGTCAAAATCTTATTTTTTGCTGCAGCTCGCCAAATTGGAGAAGTGAAAGGTCAATACCAGGGAGGAAGAGTTTGGTGGAGCGGCGGGGAAAGCAGCAGGAAAACGGTGGAGAACAGCCGAAAATAATATTTCTTCCCAACGCATACTTTTTTAACTCGGTGCTCCGCACTTGGCCTAACTGAGAAAATAGCGGCGGTAAAACGGTAAAAAAGCCAAATGGTAAAATGGTAATAGAGATGAGTTTATTCCAATTCCGTCCATTCTAGGAAATTCTAAAACCAAATTTCCATCGGTTTTATGATAAAATTTGCAGTCCCCGCAAATTAAAACTACTACAATATAATGTATAAATATCATAACTCTAACGAACAAAAGCAATTATATTCATGTTAATAAAAAATTAAATTGCTTACCTGATAATTTCAGAAAATAAAGGATGCCTTTATTTTAGCAAACTTTATTTTAGCTGGGCAGACAGGACCCCTGGCTTATCAATCCACTTTGACGCCTGGTTTATCAATCCGCTTTGATTGATTTCAGAGTCGTGGCACATGAAACGTGCGGGAGCCGTGGTCCACACGGCTCGCTATTTCTTTTCCATTAGAACTCTCATGTGCCTCGGACCGCATTCATTATCAAACATAACGGTTCACGGCCATGGTAGGGATAACGGTCTACGGGCGGAAAATAGACATACCGCGTCTACGCGAGCCGCCTATTATCCAAAATCGGATCGAAAATCAGTAGCAGTGGGAAAATAGTAAAAAAGTGATGAAAAATATGCATGGCTGAGATTGATTTAAGCACCTTGTCAGGTCTCTCAGGGTTTGTGAACCATTAATGGGAAAAGTGAGCTTGAAAAGCTCTGAGAGTATAGGGATTACTTTGGCGAAAATTTAAAAGTGTGAAGTGTGTGATATACCTAGATGGGTTGCAAGTTGAATTTTTAAAATGGGGAGGTGAGGTCCTTGCTCCTCACATCAAAATAATGTTCAATGATGTCACTCATGGTTTTTCAACAGAGTGAACAACTAGTGTCATCATCCCTCTCTATAAAAACGAAGATATTAATAACCCATCTAATTATCACACTATTACGGTCAATTCTTAGCAAATTTTTTCGAAGCATGATAGAACATAGAGTCAATAATTGGACATACAAAGAAGGAAAAAGAGCAAAAGGATAGACTAGTTTTAGACCAAAATACTCTACCATTAACCATTACATCACCCTTAGACCCCTGATTGAAAAAATATGGGACACTCAAGGTGAAGAAGCTTTTGTTGCTTTGTAGATTTAAAAAAACCCTTGATACAATGTGTAGAGACAAACTATGGAACAAAATGGAAGAATTGAGTATACCAGATGAGTATAGAATTGTACTGCATAGACTTTATGAGCAGGTCAGAGCTAAAATCAAAACAAGCGAGGAAATGTCTAAATGTTTTGGCAGCGATATTGGTGTTAAACAAGGTTGTCCTTTATCACCCACTCTATTTGGGTTATACATTGACAAACTAGAAGATTGGTTAAGAAAAACAGATGGGGGGTATCCAATTGATAGGTTATGTTTGATATCCTACCTTCTCACCTCCTCATCCTTGCCTATATATGCAAAGTTGATCATTGTATTTACATGCTCTCATTTTTATATGATAGACATCCTATTATGCATTATTTTGTTAGCTAGTGGAAGGTTCATTTATGCTTTCAGATCTTGGCTTCTCCAACAACTAGTGTGTAAAACATGTTCTTGTGTGAAAGTTGGAAAATAAC
Source organism: Sequoia sempervirens (assembly GCA_007258455.2). Taxonomy (NCBI): domain Eukaryota; kingdom Viridiplantae; phylum Streptophyta; class Pinopsida; order Cupressales; family Cupressaceae; genus Sequoia; species Sequoia sempervirens. The sequence goes on from VDFB02265591.1 coordinate 25,897, forward strand.
TTGATTCTAACCCCATTCCATTATAAATCTCAAGATACTAATCTCGATTCTCTACATTATTTAGTCTTTATTTAAGATCATTTCTACAAATGTTGAATTGCTCTGAGTCAAATCTGCAAGTGCAAAAATGACCCCTAAAATTTTAAAATTTAAATTTAAATATGGGACAACATTGAATCCTTCCAACTAACCATTGTGAGTTGACTAAAGCATGAAATATGTCAAATTATATGTTAGGGAATTATATAAAAAGACAAACTCTAATTCATTATTATCAATCTAGTTCTAGGTCATGGAGTATTAGAGAATTTGTCACGTGACATTAACTCTAGCATAATATCAACATTACCAAACCACTAACTTCATATTTGACCAAAAAAGAACAACCTTATCCTAACAAACTCCTAAATGATATCTATTGACACCATTCTTTCTAAGACACAAGTTCCACACATCAAGGCAACACATATTCTTGACATCACATTCCATAGAGTTTAGGTCCAGGTACAAGGTTCAAATCCATATGCACATAGATCAATTCTACAACCATGAAAGTGAACCAACATAACAAACAATAATTTTCTCAACCTCAACGCAGTTGTCTAGTGTGTCCTAATTTTCTAGCATATTGATAACATTTATTATAGTAAAATTAACATTAATCCTAAAACTAAGTGACATTAGTTTAGTGAGAGTACTTTTGGATTCAACCATGTGTATTTTTGCATCAAAATTTCATCACTCTCCTCTTCCTAATGATAAATCATTGATAGTGATCCAAAATGTTGATAAAAAAATACACAAAATTGAATTCAG
>VDFB02265592.1:0-32153 GCA_007258455.2 Sequoia sempervirens
AAATGGGGAGGTGAGGTCCTTGCTCCTCACATCAAAATAATGTTCAATGATGTCACTCATGGTTTTTCAACAGAGTGAACAACTAGTGTCATCATCCCTCTCTATAAAAACGAAGATATTAATAACCCATCTAATTATCACACTATTACGGTCAATTCTTAGCAAATTTTTTCGAAGCATGATAGAACATAGAGTCAATAATTGGACATACAAAGAAGGAAAAAGAGCAAAAGGATAGACTAGTTTTAGACCAAAATACTCTACCATTAACCATTACATCACCCTTAGACCCCTGATTGAAAAAATATGGGACACTCAAGGTGAAGAAGCTTTTGTTGCTTTGTAGATTTAAAAAAACCCTTGATACAATGTGTAGAGACAAACTATGGAACAAAATGGAAGAATTGAGTATACCAGATGAGTATAGAATTGTACTGCATAGACTTTATGAGCAGGTCAGAGCTAAAATCAAAACAAGCGAGGAAATGTCTAAATGTTTTGGCAGCGATATTGGTGTTAAACAAGGTTGTCCTTTATCACCCACTCTATTTGGGTTATACATTGACAAACTAGAAGATTGGTTAAGAAAAACAGATGGGGGGTATCCAATTGATAGGTTATGTTTGATATCCTACCTTCTCACCTCCTCATCCTTGCCTATATATGCAAAGTTGATCATTGTATTTACATGCTCTCATTTTTATATGATAGACATCCTATTATGCATTATTTTGTTAGCTAGTGGAAGGTTCATTTATGCTTTCAGATCTTGGCTTCTCCAACAACTAGTGTGTAAAACATGTTCTTGTGTGAAAGTTGGAAAATAACTTGATTCTAACCCCATTCCATTATAAATCTCAAGATACTAATCTCGATTCTCTACATTATTTAGTCTTTATTTAAGATCATTTCTACAAATGTTGAATTGCTCTGAGTCAAATCTGCAAGTGCAAAAATGACCCCTAAAATTTTAAAATTTAAATTTAAATATGGGACAACATTGAATCCTTCCAACTAACCATTGTGAGTTGACTAAAGCATGAAATATGTCAAATTATATGTTAGGGAATTATATAAAAAGACAAACTCTAATTCATTATTATCAATCTAGTTCTAGGTCATGGAGTATTAGAGAATTTGTCACGTGACATTAACTCTAGCATAATATCAACATTACCAAACCACTAACTTCATATTTGACCAAAAAAGAACAACCTTATCCTAACAAACTCCTAAATGATATCTATTGACACCATTCTTTCTAAGACACAAGTTCCACACATCAAGGCAACACATATTCTTGACATCACATTCCATAGAGTTTAGGTCCAGGTACAAGGTTCAAATCCATATGCACATAGATCAATTCTACAACCATGAAAGTGAACCAACATAACAAACAATAATTTTCTCAACCTCAACGCAGTTGTCTAGTGTGTCCTAATTTTCTAGCATATTGATAACATTTATTATAGTAAAATTAACATTAATCCTAAAACTAAGTGACATTAGTTTAGTGAGAGTACTTTTGGATTCAACCATGTGTATTTTTGCATCAAAATTTCATCACTCTCCTCTTCCTAATGATAAATCATTGATAGTGATCCAAAATGTTGATAAAAAAATACACAAAATTGAATTCAGAAACATTCTCACTAAAAATTTGCATGGTGGTGATGAAGTACTTCACACTCAAGGGGAGATACGGTGTGTATTACTACTACCATTTCAATTTCCTCAATCACCTTAGAAACCACCACAATATCTCCATTATGTTTTTTCTCCTACATTCTCTTGAAAGTATTGTGCTTGATGGTTGAAGCCATGAATTTGAATAAAAATTTCACCATTCTCCATCAAGGGCTTATGTCTAGAATCTACCATTTCCACCTTTCCCTCTGCCCTCCTCAACCCATCACTATTGAAGAGGCTCCAATCTCTTCTGCTCCTCTATCTGCTAGCATTATGGACACCCTTGGCCCTAGTAAGAAAAAATGCATTAAAAACCCTGTCGCAAAAGCATCTCCACATAACACATCCCCCTCTCAGGGACCTATGGTGAAGAAAAAAGGATAAAAAATACATAGATCTCACTCGAAAACTAAGGCCAAAGCCTCTAAGAAAACAAAATTTAGACTTCAACAAATTGACTCTGACATTGAGATCACCGAGGAGACTAGTACCCCTCGTAGGTCAAGTAGACTAGTCATCAAGCAAGAAAAAGAGAAGATTTTTAAGGAGGCCTCGGATTCTGACAATGGGGATGGGAGTGAGAGTAAGAGTAAGGAGGAAAAGGATGTAGGGGAGGAGGATCTTTTGGTTTCTGCTAGTAGCTCCTCCCATGTTTCTGAAAGTATTAAAAGGGGTCCTACCAGCATTAGAATAAAGGAGGTCAAGTCTCAGGCCTCGAACATTGTTGAAGGAAAGGCTCCCATGGAGGAAGCTTACAGTAAATAGGATGTTATGCAGGAGGAGGTTGGGCTTAAGAGGTAAAAGGGTGAGGGGCTTGGAGAGAAATTTTGTGGGATGTTGCGGATTTGCATTGAAGATGATGCCGCGAGTGCTGCCACTACTTTATTTATGATGCAAAGGACATGTCCATAGATAATGGATGATGAAAGGCGGCAACAAAGTCGCTTGGTTCCCTCCATAGAAGGTGGGCTACCATAACCTCAATCAAGCCAGCTGGCGAGGGAATAAGGATTAGGCTTATGGGGATTTAGTTTTTGGCGGTGTTTGTTTTGGCTTTCATTTGCATTATATATTTTGCTAAAGACATTGTTAATGTTCTTATGTTTCCTTATGACTGGTATGACCCTTGGTGGTCCATGGTCAAGATTGTTTTAAATCATGTTTTCATGATGGACATTACTAGTAGTTTTAGCTCTTGTGATAGTTTTTTGGGATGTTTTTGATATGATCTGCTTAGGGTGATGGTTGGTTTTTAGACCTGCTGTTACTGTGCTATTAGTGTTACTCTGTTGTGGATGGCCAGTGGTGCCTTGTATTAAAGGGACAACACCCTAGTTTTGTTGCTTTTTATATCAAAAACATTCTCACTAAACTAATATACTGTGAAAAACTCATTCCTACTAAGTACCATTAATTTATTGATTCTAATTATATTCATTTATATTATAGTATAAATTGTCTCCACTCTTTATCTTAAGGTAAATTGTTATTCATGACGATTTAATTAATTTATATAAAATATTTATTTAAGATTTAATTAATTTATATAAAATATTTATTTAAGATGTAATTTATTCCCTTATATCATTAAATTCCACTATCATATTTATAAATTACCATATTAATTAAAATCAATTATATAATTTATAAAATATAACTTTAAAATAAAATATTATTTATGAAGATAACAATAATTATTGTATTTATTTTATTTTTTATTTTTTTTTAAATTAGGGATACCATGATAAATTGTTTAACTATATGGAAAAAATACCACGTGATTCTTTAAAAATATAGATTAATCTATAGTAAGATAAAGTAAAGTATTTTGAGAAAGATTTTAAATTAGAATATTATTTGGTTTAAAAAAATAGAATATCTTTGCTTTAAGAATGTTGATTATTAATTTAATTCTATCTTTTTTTTTTTGCAATTTTTAATTTGTCAAAATAATTAAAATCTAATATCACAAATTCTATTTTGTGAAATCATTTAAGTAATTTGTCTTAATTTACTACAATTTCTATTATCCTAATCTCAATCTATTGAGAATATAGAGATTGTGATTTTGTCATAAATTTCTTATCATGAATATCATTTTATTTACACACAATTGTGAATATAGTTTATAATGACATAACACATAAGTAAAATTGATCTTCAATATATTTATATGATTAAGTATAATGATACAACTCATTAAATAGACTTGATCTTAAAAATAATTATATTAAATTTTCTTCTACTAACTCTCTTTCTTTCTAATGATAGAATGCAAAGTATGATCTAAAATATTGATGCAAATAAATCACACATAATTAAATCCAAAAACACACTTTTATCAATATATAACATAAAAATCTAATATCATTAATTGATAATTATATTTATATTATTAAATATTTTTAAATCTTAAAAAATAATTATTATATATAACAAAATACCTTATTTTAAATTCCTATCCATATAATATGAATCCGTACATATACATATACATATACATATACGTATATATATATATATATATATAAAACAAATGAAATCCCTCTATATCATTAGTGGACTACACGAAGACAAAGTTTAAGGGCTCAAAATATTATATAAAATCATATTAAGCCTTTATAAGTAACTCCAAACCAACAACCATATAATATTGTAACGCTCATCCAATGCCCAAAAAAAATTGGAACCTAACGAGACGACAAAAAAATTAGTTGGGACAAAGGCAAGCCTATAAAACAACACCTACAAAAGGGTAGTATTAAAAACCACCCTTACAAAACGCACCAATATTAAAAGGAAAATAAGTACGGTTATCTGATGTCTTATGAAAATTCGAAATGACTACTGTTCGCGGAAAAACATAAAAAACATGAAAGAATGACGGAGGTATTAGAGGTAATCTAGCTCACACAAATAAAAATTATATTTTATGATTTTTTAAAATAAACATCGGTCAATGAATTTGACTCCTAGAACTACACAGTTGAATTCTGATAATAATATCACAATTTGATAAGCCGTGGAAAATAACTCTTACTTATCTGTCAATCAATAATTGATGTTTTTATATTGTCCAATATATATATTTTTATTAACCTTCTAGATCACATTAGTTGGTATGAGTTTTCCACAGTCTATTGGATTAGTTCAAACTTCTGACTTAAACTGTGTATGTTTTTAGTTCAACATTTCAAATCACACTCCATGATCCGTCATCAAGAGAAGGAACAAAGTGAGAAAATAGAACTTTCAATAAAGAATCTAAAAATAACACAAAAAGTTATTCTACAATGAACTTAAGGTTTTTACAGAAGAAGATTTCAGCATTTCATTATAGCTATAAGAATTAAAATACACAGAAAAAATCACATATGAAAGTGAAACTTCAGCCTACCTATCCTTCCAATGAATGCTGTGTCTATAATGGAAGCAACTGGATCGGCTGTTAATGCCAATGCTGCTGGAAATGCAATTTTTGCAATCTCCCGACCAAGTTTATCTGGTTTCAGTGTACTCCTGACAAAACAGAGTATCAAATCTTAACAAGTTTTCTCAGGTTGTAAACAAAGAATAAAGCTGAAATTCAAGTTCATAAGATAAACAAGTAAATACAACGGAGGAAAACGGTTACCTGCAATCCTTCAAGAAAATTTTAAATGGGTTCCAATGGCCCTGGTTTTTTGTTGGAGTTGGATTCACACCCTCCGGATTAGATTCAGAATCCATTTTGTTCTTGAGGATATACTAGTGTGCGTTTTGAAAGAAGAAACGATCAAGAATGCATACAGATTATACTGGCCTCTCCACCACCCAATATAAATGTGTGGGTCTGATGAAATCCAAGCTCACTGATAAGTTGAGTCCCTGTTGACAGAAAAACAAAACTAGGCATTAAATCCAGTACTTTTATCTTCAGTTCCAGCTGAATCCCACAACAGTAAGGCTACAAAAAATTACTACACAGAAAGCTCAGCATTCATTCAATCAATCTACAAAACTGAAAAACAAAAAAAATTACAGTTTTCAGCTGAACCAGAATGCCATCCAAGTTCAAGAGGCCTTCTTTAACAAGACCTTTTGTCATTAAATCTTATGCAAGAACTGGGCATTTATAAGATCACCAATCATTCAGTCTCACATGCATGAAGATCCATGAACCTTCTTCAATTCTGTGATTGTTGTCATTTAGTCCAAGCTGTGACTTACATTGCTTTCGCGTGGCATTTCTTATTGTGTGGTGTGACTCAGAACCTGTTTTATTAAGACTTTCATGGCCCTTTCAGTCAACTAAATAGACTCCGTGTAACCTTTCTGCAATTTTTCAGAACAAAATAAGTTGCTGGACATGGAAAAGGCCGAAATAGCCCTCTCCCGGGGCAGGCACAGACTGGTAAATCGAAACAGCTTCTAGGTACTACTCGTCCGGTAGTACCTATACTTTATTCTTATTTTGTCAATTTCACTTGAAAGTTGAAAGGTACGGACAGTGTTTTGACCTCTCAACTTGGGGATCTTCACTCTTGGAGTTAAGTGTATGGAGATACACTCTAGGTTAAGAAGATTCCTCATTTAGTCTCTTTTCACATTTTGGGTTTGGTTTATAATTTGTTTGTTATGTTGAAGGCGTTCTCTATGAAGTAAACAAAGCAAATCTTAGTAAATCTTTTGTATCGATGGTTGATATCATTTGTCTCTTATGTAGGACCATTAGATGCATCCAAACCGTAAATGTCAAATCAGTGACGTTGTGGAGGCGATAATGTTTTTAAATTCATCGCAAGCCTTTTTTCCCCGCATGTTATATTCAGACCATGCAATGATTGTCGCTGCAGGCTGCCCCGTCGGCTCACCTTGGCCCACACTCCCAACACCACTAGTACTATGATTTTCTAGAGACTGTCTGTCACAATGAAACACATCTTCATATTGAAGAGTTTAAATGCATAGCCATTGGACGACTACTACTATATTTCAGGTTATAAATGCTCCTTTGCATCATCCTTTGGTGGACATCTATATCCCAATCCATGGATTCCATAATGGCACAGCCCTGGAGGATATTGGCAAAGGCTGCGAATTTGAATATACATCTACCATGGGTATTGATACAAGCCGAGAATGTTGGCAAAGACTACGGAAGCTAGCTTTATATTTGTGTGCAGAGCATTCCATGAGACCACCTTACTTTGAGGGCTTTATATCTAATTTTTTAATTGATACTAAATATTATTTAAAATTTATTACATATTATATAATATCATTAAATAAGTATTATTTATTAGATAGTTATATTATATTTAAAATAATAATCAAGTATCATTTAAATATTACTTAATATTATATAATAATTTATAGATAAAAAAAAATCCTAATTGATCTTCCAAATCGGCGTACCCATTGCACACCTAGGTGTGATTGCTAGTTATATAAATGAAGATGTATCAGAGACCATCAGAGATGCTATGAAAGACTAAACAATGTTCAAGATCGATAGACTAAACTCTTGATTTCTTTCAAATAAGTTGTGTAAGTTTCTGGTTTAAATTGTCTATGCTTTTTGCTCAATGTTTCAGATCATACTCTTCCTGATGATGGATCACTGAGTTCTGATGATGGACCACACTCTTCCTGATGATCGATGTTTCGGACCACACTCTTCCTGATCCAAAATATCAGAAAAAACACACATTATTTAAATCAAAAGCTTGTACAACTAATTTGATGGATTGTTTCAAATAATATTTAAAAAGATTAAAGACGAGTGATCCAAAACACCTTCATGTTAAGGAAAAATTGAAGTCTGAACGTGGGTATTTTTGGCAATTTTGTTTTGACTGACAGACTAGTACACTGTAAATTAATACTGTCGTTTAATGGAAGAGCCCTGAATTCAACCCTCCTAAATTGAAACCTGGAGAAGGTCTACCTGAGCAAATTCTGGTTATTTTAAGATGGGTATGGTGGGCCCAGTGGAGTGCATTAAAGTTGGTAGGCTTGTTTATTTTCTTGTCGTTGTTCAAGCCGGTTCGGTGGCAGTCCATTTGTTTTTCAAGGAACCGTCGTCATGAAGTACCTAATTAATCTTCTTCATCGAAAGCCTCCATTCCCTCCGTCTCTGCAGCAACTTTCTACACACTAGTCAGCCCATTATTGGTGTCTTTTATAATATTCAGTATTTAATACTAAAACGATATATAAGTACTCACGTCTTTTTATCACAAAATTCATGTATATTGCTTTTCCTTCTTTAAGGAAATAATTTTTTTTTGTTTATAAAATAAATAAGTTGATTAAAAGTAGTCAGAAATTGTCTAATAAAAAATAGAAATTAAAAGAAATATGAGTATTTAGTTAACTTTCACAAATAGATATTAGTTTAATTATAATTTAGAATTACAAATTTCTAGATGTGTCGAAAGTAGAAATAATAAATTTAAATTAGGTTGTTTTCAAATTTTAGTTGAATCAAATTTGCAAGTGTAGTCAATGGGCTCTTGATTTGTTGGTGAAGTTGAATGGTTCTTAATGAGCCCACCAAGGATCAAGCCCTGTTGAGTGCAAGGCTCCAACATCATAAGGGATGAGGTCGGGATTGTGCCTTGAGTGAATTTGGTGGAATGGATACCCTTCATTCCTTGGCTTTTAGTTGAAGAGGTTCAACCCAAGAAGGCTCGTGCTCCCATATCGGATAGCTACAAATAATTTTTGGATGACCTCCATCAAAAAAAATTAAAAAAATTGCAAGTGTATAAATGAATCTTATGTATAGAAGTTAAACTAGACCCATGAGAATTAAGTGACAAAAATTATAGTTTTAAACCTTGATTGATATTTGAAGTATAGTAAGGAAAAAATATTGTTTACACCACCTTTGGAAATTTGTTAGTTTGCAATGGTCATGTTCTCCTCAATTGAACACATGACAAACTAATTTTATGATGTTGAGTAAATGATTGAAGGCAACAAGCAATCACATACTATGCTCTTAGGATGATAATGCAATGTTAATGTTACAACAATTCCTTATCATTTTCTAATTGAATTTTAGATGTGTTAAATAGATTCATTTCTCTCTTAAATGATCTAAAATGAATTAAGGTTCATCTTTAAATACATCACCCTAGTATGCAAATTGAAATAAGTTACATTATAGTCAATTCACATGGCATATAGTAAGGGGGGAAACATCTGCCCAAATTAAGAAATTCAAATAGAAAGGTTTGGGATTGAAAACCACAACAAAAAATGATTAGGTCAATTTCGCACCTACAAATCTAAACCAAGGTGATTAATAGTTAGATGTGGATATTGGCTTTGAATATTGGGGACAAATGATGACAAGGACAAGCTAGGATAGTTTTATTTGCCACTTCCACAAAATTCACCTTTTTGTACACTAGTCAATACATAAAAGACAACAAAATCATCATAGACCCAAAATATAAGGGAAAATGTCATGGATATGTGATTTTCACCATCACACTTTACCCCCAGTATGACTTGCATGTGAGCTACTATGAGAATATGTGCTAGAGTAAAATCAAATAGGTGATATATTTCAAACTACTAGAGTGCATAGCTCCTTGTACTATGCATAATGTATGTGACGCTTGGAACCATGTTACACAATCCAAAAGACATCATCTAGCTTGCATACACTTTTTACATAATATTTCATTCATGCAAAATTAAGGATCATGATGCATCTCTTCACTAACAACTCTATTTGCATTCTATGCCACACTAACATTCCCACAAATTAACACACTCAAAGTGCACAATTTAGGACATGACACATTGCATTGCTTGACATCTTAGAGAGCCCACAATAGACCCACACATCTTATCTATTTGTTCTATAACATGTCACTTGTTAACACAGTGCATGACTTGAATCCTAGTCATTGAGAGATAAAGTATCATACATGGAAGACCAATCATTTCATCTTCCATAAAACCTTCACCTTCACAATAATGTAAATTATAAATGTATATGTATAACATAAACAAATATATAATTAATTGTAGACATTCTAGACATTGCATGAGTAACTACACAACCACATGTCTCCATAAGAGTATGCTATGTAAAAAATGTGTAGATTAATAAAATAGGACTATTCAAGTTCTTGTATTCTTCTTTTTAATGCTTTGTCTCCAAGTTGTTTTTGTATGCTTACAACACATCTAGATCCTCATATAGAGCATTATCCTACAAACCACCTAGGATTCAAATCTTTAGTATTAGAGCAAGTCATCTTGCATGTTTTATTAAATGAGGTCAAAGTACCTAAGATTCAATATCAAACTACAAGATCCATGAAATTACCTTCCAAGTAATTTCAAATGCATTTTTATGGTGAGGGAATAGGATGTAGTCATATGCAATGATCAAAGATGGAATCATAAATGTTCTTTAGAACAACACATCTTTTTTATTTTTCTAGTTTGTAGAATTCCTCATATGGGTGTTCCATGTTGATTTAATCATTAGATATTTTTTAAAAAAATTCTTAGTCCCCCTCGATTCCAAATGAATTTCGAATTTTCTATTTTTTAGGGTAAAATAAATGAAATTATTGTAGATAACTTGTTAGAATAATTAGACTCATATTTCTTTATGAATTAAATTTTCTAATGAAAAGACAATTAATATTACACTTCTAAAAGGGTGTGTGCAAGAAGTTGAGTGGAAGTCTTATGGGGAAAATAATCTTGGTAGGAACAAGTACACATTTCATTAAAAATACCCATTTAGGAATAGATGCCTGAACCTAAACTCCTACCTGTATAGAACGAATACCCATTCTAGTTTGGGATCTTGTTCCTAAATGGGTACCCATTTCTAAATGGTTATGAAATAAAATATAATAGAAATAGATACTTGTTTCTAAATGGGTGCCCATTTATTTTTATAACACATACCAATTTCCATTTTGACCATGTGCCCATTCCTTTTTAGAATGTGTATGCATTTTATAAAATTTCAAATTTGAAGCCTATAGTCTTGCTTTGGTCTTAAGCTTGGAAGAGGCTTATAAACTCAAGCCTCAACCTTGGACTTGCAAGTACAATGTCATGTTAACAGTAAAAACAAATTGACTTTAACAATATGGTTGATGCCTTTTCTTTAATTTTTTTGGACCAAACTAAAATCCATTACAAATGACAATGTCTAGTTTTTGAATATGCATTTTTTTAATTTTTGGACATAATTTTCTATTTATTAATTATTTTTTAAACAAAGGGGCTCATAAACTTGAAATATCATATATTGCTTTTTCTTTAATAACTTTTGATTTTGATATTTTAAAAATTATGTTACAATTTGTTTAGCTTAAACTAAGTTTACTATACTCAAGAGGTTTTAAAAAACATAAAATAGGGGCAATAAAAACTTAATCAAAAAGTATTTATTAAAAATTTATAAAAAAATGTCTTGACCAAACTTCACCATTATATGTATCTTTCCACAAAAATAATTAGAAAAACACTTTCGTTTAGGTCAAATTATGTTGGTCATAACATGCATGTTTTGGCTCAAAATGTACAATTTAAAAATTATACTTTTGTACATCCTATACAAAACCAAAATTTATCATCTTGGTATTAGAATAAATTATATATTACAAAACTAGAAAGAAAAACCTACATTTCATAATTTGACACCATGGTAATATTCTTTTTGCAACTGATTCAAATTTTTACTAGAACTATGAAAAGCTTTAATTTTAAAGAAAAAGACTTCAACTTTTTGGCCAAGAAATGAACCCAAATTTTTGCAATCACCCAAAATTCTCATGGTGGCAATCTCATGTATTTGGGGAGAAAGACCAAATAGGATAAAAATTTGAGCCTAGATTAGAGAATTTCTTGGTAGCCTTCAAGAAAGAATACTATCATAAAGATATGTATGATGACCACTACATTCAATGGAAACAATTGTGCCAAGGACATGAATAATTAGTTTGTGCCCACATTCCTTCCATGACATTTATACAAAGTTGGGAACATTTTATTTAAAACAATATAGAGTCCTTAAGTATTGTAGTCGCATGCAACCATTCATTGAGTCCAAATTGAAGTTGTCCAAGATTAAGATGATGGGAGAATCCCTCTCTATGTGATAATCATTGAGGACAAGTTTAGACTAAGGTAAAATAAGACAAATCCACTATGCTAAAGAATGTGTCTTCTTTAAACAAGGGAAAATTTTCCAAGCTAGATAAATTATGTGATTAACACAAATGTAGCAACCAATCTAACAAGTATTATAAGCATAATAATCTATTTGCATGCATAAATGTAGAGTGCTACCACAAACTAGAGGTGGAGAACATAAACGTTGAATATACCCATCTTCATGCAAAAATCACAACATACATGCTTGATGCCAAATAATAGTGCATATTCCATTCATAGATGTGGGTACAAGGGTGACCTTTATATTTTTGGTTAATGATAGTGCTCATGAAGAATCTAATTTCTAAAGCTACTATTGCATGCCTAAATTTTCCAACCATACCTCTTCCACAACCTTATAATATGCGATGGATCAATTCCTATAACACTAGATGTATAAATGTCATGTGCCAATGCTACTTCTCATATGTTTATTCATCATTTTTGTGATGTTCTAATATGTGACATTGGGGTAATTGATTCTAGTGGCATAATCCTTCGGCAACCCTACCTACATCATCTTGAATTGGTGTCTACACAACCAATTCTTGGAGTATCACAATCTTAGTGAGTAGTATGAGAAACTGAATTCTTGAAGTGATTCCATGAGTACACTTCATGTAGTCTTCGCACTAGATTACACAAGTTTTCTTTAGCACAATCAAGATGATTATCTTTGAAGAAGGGGTGAATAATCTATGTGTTGTGTTACAAGTGCATATGCCACCATTTATTAGCACTATAATGTCCAACCTTGCACATAGCTCCTTACACCATGCACCAAAAATGCAATACCTGGAATAATGACACATAATTTAGAAGTTAGCATCTAGCTCATATGTAACCATTTACATCATGCACCGTTCATGCATAATTATGGATCATACTACATAACTTCATTAATAACTCTATGTATGTTTTAGGGTGTGTGCACAAAGATGAGGGACCAAAAGATATCCAAAGCCACTTTTTGGTCCAAATAGCATATAACACAAGCACATTATAATGTGCTAGTGTTATGGCTTGGTAATGAATAAACCTAGGCTCAATCACTACCAAACCATAATGTGTGCATATTATAACATGCTAGTATTTTGTGAGTCAAAAAAGTAACAAAATAGGTCACTTGAGCCCCATTTTGCTATTCATGCCCACACACAATAGAGAAATAATTCAAGCACATTTTGAATCCAATAGAGTGGATTAAATTTAATGATAGATTAGATCAACTTCAATTTAAAAATATGTAATTTTAATATTTTGCGTAAATAAAAGAAGAAAAGGTGATAGACTAGTCAAACAAAGATTAAAATTCCTCAAAACCATGAAATATTTTTTTGTATGTTGGAGAATATATAATTTATAGGAAACAAAGAGCATGTGGGTACAAAATCATGGGATTCACATACTCTTATAACATTGTTTGTTTTCTATATACACATAAATACTAACACATTATAACATGCTCACGTTACCTTTTGCTTTGGAAACTACCGACCCTTAGGGTTGGATTTTCCTTGGGCATCCAACCCAAAGGGTTTGACTTGTATGTCAATACCCAAAGATATTTTTTCTAATATAAAAAAAAAAACTAAATATCAAGTGTACTCTCCATTAAGTTTGAACATTTTTTTATGTTGATTTTAAAATGTCACATGACTCCTAGTTCTAGATTACCTTTCCAACCATGTATTTATTCTAAAATATAAAAAAAATTAAGGTTTTCATCTTCAATTTATTTTGCTAATGTCTTCCTTTTTTGATGAAAATCTATGTATAGTGTTTTTGGTCTCATTTTCAATCTACTCGTCCAAAATTCAAAAGAATACATTTATAAATTCTAGACTCTATTCTATACATATTAAATTAAAAAAATATTTTTGATTAGCTTTCAAAAATGAAGGGGGAGAGCACACTGAATTGTTTCTCAAGGTGTGTCCACTTTTGAAAATTAGAAAAAAAAAAATCATTAAAAATATTTAAAAAAATCAAGCATAGACTACATGATAGTTAATTTTCTACCTAAGTGATTTTTAAAATATTTAAAATAAGAACATTTTATGGGGAGTACACTTGGAAAAATGTTATATTTTTTCTCACCAAAATAGGAGAACTTTATGTACTTCTTTTTGACCCTCTTAATCTCCACCGTTTAGAAACTAAATTTTGACCACTACTAATCTTGATAAGTAGGAGCTATTTTCCAGATCGTGTCAAATTGCGATATTGCTATCAGGATTCAACCATGTAGTTTTACAAGTCAAACTCATTGACTCATGTTTCATGAGTAGTGGTTCACAAGAACCCATCTTTCATGATAATGAATGGTCCACTTAGCACCCATTGCATCTAGGTGATGCTCACAGAGGTGAAGCATTAGGTCTTCCCCAGAGGTCACCCATCTCAGTACTACTCCAGCTCAAGCGCGCTTAACCATGGAATTTCCCCAAGGTCAAGCCCACTTAGCTTTAACCATGGAGTTTCTCCCTCCCAAGGTTAAGCCCACTTAGCTTGCAACCCCATTTGCAAAACCTTCAACAAGTGTTGTGCCTTATGAACCATTCATTAGAGAGTCCTTTTAGCCCATCAATTGAAAAGTAGGAGATTAGAGTGTAGTTCCTCGATCTTTGTAAAAGAATGAGGCCTTTCAAAACCCCTTTTCCTAGTTCATAACTCCTTAACAACATTTGTCCACAATTAAAAATAATATTTTGTGAAAATCTAATATCTTTAATAAAAATATTATTAAATTGTTTAAATTTTAATTACAAAGTGATAATATATATGCCCAAGGTACGGTGATATTTTTAAAAAAGTTTATGATTTAGGTTTAGTGAGCATAAAATAAACTATGAATATCATGGTTGCGAAGAAATCAATTTGGAGGTGGTCATTTAGAAATTGCGATAATCTTAATAACATTTTAATAACATTTTAACTTGGCAAACAAGCGATCGCCCAGCTCAAGCACAACGAAATGTGCTCACAGTTTCACAAAATTGGTCTGCCTATCATAATAATAATAATAAATACGTATATGTTTAATTAAAGGACTCTAGAAGGATAGTTGACACGTCATGCATGGCGTTGATGTGGGGACCACTTTTTTGGCCTTTTTTTTGCCTTCTTCTTTCTTTACGGATGACTTAATATATTATAAAGACTTTGGTTTCTGTCATGTCCGTCCCTAACTTATTCTGTTGGAAGGATACCTAGTTACCTAATGTGGTTTCTCCCGACAAATAAATTCAACGCTACGCCATTGAAAAATGAATAACTAGCAATTGCAACTTGTGCGTGCAATGGGTACGCCGAAGAGCTGTGGAAGACCAATTATGGAAAATTTTGGTCTATTTTTTGCATACATTTGTGTAATACATGAAGTCAATTGGTAGGCCATTTAGAAAATGTAAAGATTCTTCAGGAAGGTGGTAAATGCTCAAACTAAGGATCATCGGGATATCAGGTTCAATGGCAAACATTGCATTTTGCAGATAAAGAAGTCAGGCGTCAAAGGTCGTGAAAGGCGAGGCAAAGGATCGAAATCAAAAGTCGTCCGTCAAAATTGAGAGGGAGATAGAGAGAAATAGAGAGAGAAGTAGAGATGGAGTGATAGAGCCAAGTAATAGAGAAAGGGAGAGATATATAGGGGAAAGATAGAGATAGAGATAGGGAGGGAGAAACATGGACCCTATTTTCAGTAAGTCTCTCTCTCCCTCACTATTAACTTCTTTACCAACATTTACAAGTACATCTGACATGTCATTTAGTTGTACTAATTGGTAAGTTGGAAATTATAGAGAGAGCACCAATGAAGGAAGCCACTTGGAAATTACATAGGACATCATTTTTCATCAAGCATGTATACTAAGTTACAATGTTTTTGTTTGTTGGACTCCCTCAGCATTGACCTTCTATATATTATTTCACTTCTCTTGTTTGCACTTGTTTATCACCTTTGGGAAACATAAATTCCACTATGTCAATGTTTCACTTATACCCATACTTTGCTTGAGTTTCATATACAACAAAATGACTTGTGTAGATATTATTTGATTATATGTTCTTGAATTTTGATATATTATGAGGTCAAGTTGTCTCAAGGCCCATACAACCTCACACCCATCTAATGAATTTTTGGTGTTTATAATCACATACTAAAATGAATTAACAATAGATTTGATTTTCTATATCTGCATTCTTTACAAATTTAATTATTAAATTAAAAAGGAGTATTATTTCTATAATTATAAAATAATTTAAAAAATATAATAAAAATCTTGTTAAAAAACTTAAGAACATAAATATATAATCTTATTAAAAATTATAAAATATCTCAAAAAAATTAAATAAATATCTTAGAAATTAAGATTAAAGTTAAAAATATATTTTTTCTACTTGTAATAGCTCAAATTTGAATAGAATAGAAATAATTATAAATTGAACTACTTCTAGTAGCTTTTATTATTATTTTAATTTGACAAATAGACATAAATAATTCAAATAATTCTAAATTTAAATCTAAATTAAAAAATAAAATAGAGCAAAAAAAAATGCAAAGTCAAAATATATAAAATCTAAATGTTAATAAAAATAATAATTTCAAGATTTCAAATTTAAGAATAAAGTAAGCCTATTAAATTAATAAATAACTAAATAAAAATAATTCTAATTATTTTGTTTATTTAATTATATAGACTCACTATCACTACTAATAAATAAAGAAAAGTCAGCATTAATAAATAAATAATTTTATAAAATTTTAAAAATATATTTAATAAGTTAGATTATGTAAAATTAAAATAGCATATATAATAATAAATAAATATATTTAATTTAAATAATAAATTTAGCTTCAAATTTGTGGTTATTTAATTTAAGGGGTGACGATAGTGAGGTACATATTTTGTATTAAGTACATCTATCTTAAAAATGTGGAGACGTATATTTTTATCTCTCTCATTCTCTATCTTTTGAGTTTCTCTCTCTATATACACCTCTCTTTCTATTTAAAATTGTCTTCGATCAATTAAACTATTAGATTTTTATATATTAATTTATATAATAATAACTATAATTATACTATTATTTTGAAAATAAATTTACATTATATTAAATATAACATACATATACGTATATTTATCAATTTATATATTATACAATATAATATATAATATAAATATAAGTATAATAAATAATGGTTCTAGGAAATTCACCGTTAGTAATTCATCACGAGAAAACTCACTACCATGATATATTCACCTCAAGGAAAATTCACCACTAGCAATTCACAACAGTGGAAAATTCATCACATTAAAAGTTTGTGATTAATTTTCCATGATGGTGAATTGCTGGAGGTGAATTTTTCTTGAGGTGAATTTTTCATGGGATGAATTGCTCCGAGTGAATTCAATTTTGATGGCATAAATAATAGAATATAATATATAAAATAATATTACAAATTTTGTAAGAGTTTAATGTTATAGCATCTTTAAAAATCTTTTATTAAGGTTACATTACAATACAAGAATTAAAATTATCAATACTACAACACATTTTACAAGTATTATATCACCATCAAATATTAAAAACTTTATCAATTTAAGAATATACTGCAAATTTTATATTAAAAAGACAAACGCCAGATGGAGAAGTCTACCGATATAAAATAAAAAAAATTGAGTGAGTCTAATAAACCAAACAGATAATAAAATCTCATTGGACATTAATACTCCACTCCCAGCTAACAACCACTCCAAAAAAAATCAGTTCTATTACATTTATACCGTGTGGTGGACGAGTAAAAAGTGCAGAGTTTGCGGGCAAAAAATTACAAAACCCTATGTGGCAGTCGGTAACGGAAAAACCGGGACGGCAAAAAAATGAAGGGAAAAACGGTGGGTGGAGCGGAAACCAAAAGCGGCGGGGAAAGCAGGAAAACACGGCGAAAAGCAGCTAGAAAAACGGTGAAAAACAGCCAAAAATGACGAAAAATGATGGGCGGATGAGATTCCTTTTAGTGTCAACCAGGGTCTCTTGTTTCTTTTCAGCCATCCGTGGGGAAAATGAACTTCGAAAGTTCATATAGGACACGCCTGTGGCGTAATTAAATAGGGAAAAGGAAATATTAAGTATAAAAAAATAGAAAAGTAACTTTGAGTGCTTCACGGGCCAACGCTGTTATATACCATATTATTATAACATTTAATTTTAGCTTTTAATAAAGGTTTACAACAACATTTTATGACTTACGACTTAAGATAATTAATATATTTATTTTAGATTAATTTTAGTAAAGTTGTTGAAAGATAATATTTTTGAAACGTTTATTAGATTTTATTTTCTATATGTAATTATTCAATAGGGTACATTACTAATTCAAGTTATAAAAATTCAAAATAAATTATTATATAACATAAAAATGTGACTTGTATATTATTTGTTTTTATTAGAAAATATATTATAAATGTTAAACTCATTTTAAAATATTTGAACATTAATATCAAAACTTAAACATTTTAAATTTTCATAATGTTGGTTGAAGATATTTTCACCTTGTATAAATAATGATTTAAACATAGTTAAACAAACCCTCATTAATGTGCGCTTACTTGCAACATTGCTCCCTAAAATTAGAAAAGAACAATTTAGCAGAACTTAGACATGGAAAAATAAACCCTTGTTTAATTTAAACTCATTCAACATTAATCTTTGTAAATGACAACGCATCAATCCTAATTTATTAAAATTCAATCATAGTTAAATAAGTGCTAAATATACATCAAATATATGCTTGAGCTATACTCAATCCTCATGATTATACAACGCTAAGCATCGAAATAGATCATTAAATTAAACCCTAACTTGAGTTAGCATAATTGCCAGATGAAAATTGCAAGTTGCAATTGTTTCTAATTGGATAATTCTATATAACAAAATTGAAGGGAAATAAAAAACTATGATCAATGCAACTAAATATTTTACAATTACTTGTAGTAGGGAGCTTAGACATTTTAAAAACGACAACTAAATAGGTCATGCACTAATGTGAAGTGTGCAATGGAAAATTTAGGGAGGGTCCAACCTTGATAATGAGTTTTGACCCATACAAAAATCAAATTTCTTCCCTCTTTATATCTTTATATATTTATATATTTATATATATATATATATATATATATATTTTGGTAGTAGTAGACTACCAAATATTAATAGTAATGAAAGGTTGTGATTCTATAGGATTAAGTAATGAGAACATTAATGCAAATGTAAAATATTATTGTAAAAAAATAAAGTGCATATAACAAAAGTTTGGAGTGTTAAAATTCTTATCAATTTTTTTTTATCGCTTTTGCAATTGATTCTCTATCTTCTCTTTCACTCTTTTTGTTTTATTTATTTTATTTTATTTTATTTTTGTTTTGTTTTATATTTATGTTTATGTAATTTTATTTTTTTAAATACATTTTGATTGTGTTTTGTATTTTATGTACATAGTCACAACAAGAGAGCTTGTCCCTTACTACCATTGTAGAACACCTCTTGGCATAATAAATGTTGAATTAAATTTAGAAATTAATAAATTTAAATATAATATTTATTTAGATTTTGAAGACAAGAAAGTTATCTAGATTTTGAAGGGGAGAAAATGATGTCAAAGATGTAGAGAACCTATTCACTAAGATATTATAATTTTATGATTCAATCAAATAGTTTATTTAGAATATATAAATAGACTATAACTTGTTCTAAATTAGATCAATGTCCATAGACTTAGTTTTCACAATTATAAAGTTGAACTACTCATGAGAATGAACCTAATAGGGACTATACTTTGTGCTTCTTTTCTTTGCTTGTCCACATGGATTTATGACCTCTTAATTATATTCTCCAACCTTTTTTCGTTGAAAATATTTTTCCACATATCTAAAAAAAAGTTATTCTTCATTCATATAATTCCTTTTCTAACTTATATTTTAATTCCACCCAAGTTGAACAAACATTGCTAGATCATCCTACACTCAACTATGGCAACCCTTCTTCTATTACTCCACTCATAGATCCTCCTCTTGAGCCTTTTATAAATGACTTTGAACTTCTTCTATTACTCCACTCACAAATCCTCCTCTTGAGCCTTTTCTAACTGACTTTGACCTTCTTCTTCTCAACCCGACTTGAAGAAAGTTCTTACATAAGTCTTTTTGATCCTCATGAGTGTATCTTGAAACTTCTCTTGCATTATAAGATTATAACCTTTCCACCTCTCCAATTTAGAAAATATCCTAAGCATGGTCATTCATCCCTTCTCTCTTGAGTGTATCATAGGATTCTTGGTCAATCTATTGATTGATGTTGCACTTTACAAAATAAAATACATAATCTCATTGATGAGGAAGTTATCACCATTTCTCCACATGATACATCCCACTCATTTTCTCTTAATGATAATACTACATTAGTAGATGAGCCCAAGTAAACACATGGAATAACTTTCCCCTATGATGTATGTGATGATGACATAATCTTCTTGTTGCACACATTTCTATTTAAGTCATTCTATACATACTCATCCCATAGATTCATATTTTTGTACATATTGTTGTCGTGGAGTTTGTTCCCCTGATTGGGAATACTACCCAATCCATTATGAACATGAATTTTTATGTTCTTCACGGTAATTTAATATTCTTACTTCTATAGGTACTATAATTGTGGGGCTTGTCCTTTCTTTTGATAATCCTCCATATAAGACCATTTTAAATATCCTTCCTCTATCTTCTATTTTCACTAAAGGACCATTTATCTCTTTTGAGTCTTCTTCATACAACTCTCCTAACATAAAATATATCCCACCATATGATTGTGTAATTATTGACCCTCTAGTTTAAGCTATTACACTTCTTTTGTTGGCTAATCCTAACATGTATTCAATAGGTCTCTTTCTATACTTTTTTCTTTCCATGCTTTATGATAATCTATATTTGATCTATTCTTCAACTTGTACTATAATTTTTCTATGGGCATTTATTATCCTCCCTACATGTACTTGATGATCTAGTTCTTTGATTTGTTCATTTTCTTTCATGTCACATATTCATTATGGTGTTACCCTTATTAGTATCTTCCTCTTCATGATATTTTAGGAATGACACAAATATTTAAGGCACCTCTTAGCTTTTTCATGTTGACCCAAATATAGCATACACGTTTTGACCCTAATTATTTTATCCCACCTCTTTAACCCTACTTCTTTCCTCATTATATTAATCTATGAATATTGGGGATGATGATGTACATTATGTATGGTACCTTACCATCCATTACATTTTTCTAATCTAGTTTGCAGAAATCCCTTCATATTGTACTTGTTCTTATTTTTTCCTTCTCCACAGGGATATCTCTATGCTTATGCTGTGAGGTGAATTACCTCAAGTTACTCCCCCTTTCCTATAATCATGCACATTTAGTATATCATGCTACTATCTTTAGCATTACTTATTCTCCTACTAGACTTGTTAAGGACAATTCCTCCGTTGTCCCCCTTTTCAATATGTTTTCTTTCTTGTGTTCTTGTATCTCCCTTGCAAAATTTCCTTTCTCACCTTATTTATTTTCTTTAAATTGACCAACTCTTCTCTTTCTTTTTTTTCAATCAATTCAAAGGGGGAATATTTATGTTATTATCTATTTTATGATCATTGTAACACTTCTTTTGGCTTGGCCTAGCCTCTTTACCTTTTGGGTGCTAACCATATATCCAAGTGGCAACCACATTGCTATTTTTATTTCAATTTTGACTTGATCTCCTTTACTTGGGTGGACCACAATGTCATTTTTATTTTCACCTTTATGGCTAGGTCTAATCCCTTTATTCTATGACAACACCATTGTGAATCCTTCTCTCTTCACCACATTGGTGGTTATGGCATAACCAAACCTTTACCAAGGTGCCTCCTAATTTATCATCCCTATCTCTTGGCTCATTTTTAGCTTCATATTTCCCTTTTTGCCACTTAATGGTATCCTCCATGGATCCCTTGCTAATTAATATAATTTTAGTAAAGTAATTCACTTAAGGAACTAAATGTATGTGATTTTATTCTATCATAATTCATCTTTTAGCTTAAATCATGTTTATTTTATTTTTATTAGCATCTTTCCTCTTGATGAATAATAAATTCATTTCTTTTCATGGGTTTATTGTAGAATTGGAGTGCATGTTAGAATGAAGGAGAAAAGGTGAAAAAGGATAAAAGAGAATGAGCTCTTTCATATCCTTTTTACAAGTATCCTTACATATTTCAATAGTTTATGTAATGTTCTATACTTTAGCATATTATTTTAACTTATTTTCACTAGCCCTATAAAGTGGGGGAAAATTTAAGGACATTAAATACTTACTTTATAATTTCTTACTTGCTCTATTTATAGATATTTACCTATAACTACACTAATTTGAAATCATCTCCAAGCTTCTCCAAATCCATAAAACCTATCTAAAATCTTCAAATCTAGACTCTAAAAAGACACATGTGCACTCCAAACACTAGTGTCTAGGTCAACCTTAGAAACTTGAAAATCTAAATGTTTGTAAAGCCTCAACTTGTATTTGATGTGGGAACGAAATAAATCTATCCTAATCCTTATTTAAAATGGTTCTACATACTACACTATCGCCACCCAGTTTTCTAACTGACTAAATAAAATCCAAATAACTTGTACTACAATAATCATTATTCACACAACCATTACAATACCAGTTCAAGATTGAAAGGAACTTAAGAAATATGAAGATATTCAGGCTACATGTATATTATTCCATGCACAAATATTATACACAACCTTATATAAGCATAATAATAGATCTCACCAAGTTGTTTAACTTAAGGGAAATATATCATAACACATCATCACCAATGAGATGAACATTCAAGAAATGTAGGCATAATAATTTCATAAATTTTGAAATAAAAAAATTATAGTATTCAATAGGATTTCCGCATTAAAAAAATATAGTTTACAAGTTTCTCAAAACATATTAACCCTTGAAACAGTCTCTAAGGGATCACTAAATAACATCCCTTAGGCATGTAGACTATTCTTTACAAAACAAGATAGCCCAAAAATAAATCTGATCCTTAGAATTAGATCCTCTAATGACCCACCACTTGAATTTCTACATTAAAGCATCAGTAACCAACTCAAACTAGAAAAGGAGGAACTTCTTAAAAAGAAGCACAAAACACCAAGAATAAATGAGACACCATTTTATCCCATGGTTATGATTTGATTCTACTTTATTGCTCTAGAAGTTATTTTTGGGATTAGGAGCATTTGTATATTACACCTTTATCTTCTTGTTCATAAGGGTCCTTTTAACCAAATCAACAACCTCCCTATGTTCAAGGATTCTTTCATGAAAGATGTTAAAGTTTCCTTTAACTCTCATTAATTCATCAATCAACTCCTTGGTAAGCTACCTCCTCCCAATTCCAACAAACTCCTTAATAAAAATACTAGGAGAAAAGACCTTGTTAGGGTCCTCCTCAAAAGTATAATGGATCACCTTGATTAACCCTTCTATTTTTACCATTATCCCAATTTCAACACCCTTTCTAATAGCTAGTGTGTGCTTACATGCCTTTAGTATCTTCATTCTATATATTTTTTTATGCAGAGCCATTCTATATGCACCTTTGGGTTATCACCTAGTAATATATTCTTTGCTTGCATCTCCTTAGTTGATACCTTAGCCATTTTATTCAAGGGGGGAAAGTGATCTTCCAACTAGATGAGCTCCTACTACCATTTGTTTAAACTCATCCACTACACTAGCTTCATCACTAACATTACATGATACAATTGTATTTCCTCCTTAACGAGTTTTCTCCCTTATCCTTCTAGTGGATCTCTCTAGTTTTTTATAGCACTAATCACATCAAAAACATCCTAATGGTTCTTACCAATGATTTCTATACTGTAGGTACATGTGAGCTCGCATCAATGGGGCCAATGAAATAGGTCAAATAGGGTTTTATCTCACTAACTTTATCTCTAAGTTCCCTTTTGGTCTTAACATCCTTATCCACTCTATTATGGATAGAATAAACTAAATTGGTAAGAGAATTTATTTCATCTTCGCGAGTTTGATGTCATAAGTGAACCGTGTGTAGTTGATAATCCTCTAGAAACATATCTTCTTGGTTTTTATCCACCAAAGGGGTTAAAATTTGTGAAACTCTACCTCTTTATACATCTACAGTAATTATGGATAGTGTTGTATTCTTCTTTTTATTTGGTTGGATCTAAAAATAATAATTAAATTAGAAAAGTATTCTACAGTAGATGCATACTCCTACCTTTTTTGAATAGTGTCATTTAACATGTTGGCATATTAACATCCTTAGGAGTATCACCTATTTTATCTCTTGAGGGTGATGATGATATTTATGGAGGAGAAATATAAGGAATTAGAGGAGTGGGAGCTCTTCCTAAGATAGGACATGGAAAAGGAGGAGGTGAAGGTGAGAGAAGCTAAGTTGGAGTATAGGAACCCTTCTCAAAATATGAAGCATTACCTATATTTTTCTCTTATTATTGAATGTTAGTTAGAGCTCAAATATATAGTTGAGTAGCTTAAACTTGTTGTTCTTATGTCAATAAATTTTACTTCTCAATTATTTGATCAATTTGTGAAGGAGAAGAAATTGAGTTTGATGGTAATGAGGAAAGAGGAGGAGAAGAAGTTGGAGAAAGAATAAGAGGGGAAAGTAATACTTGAGCGGTTGCTTGGGTCCTCTCCCAAGAAAAATAAATATTTGGTGTATAATTGTCTTTTCAATGACTCCTTATCGACATGTTCCTCTTCTCCTTCTACACAACTCTTTTGGAGATACCTCTATTTTATTTTTCTTAACATGTCTTTGTTCTATAGTAGTATAAGTCTCTCCTTGGGCTTTCCTCTTTGATAGGTTTAAAGAAGGTTTTAGTACTATTAGTGCATGTCATCCATAGGATAGGGATTCCTTAAACACTTGTTCATCTTGACAATCACTTCTTTTGTTCTATTCTCAATAGAAGGATCTTTTGATATTACCAATTTTCTCTATCTATCAACCAATTGTAGACCTTGTCCTTGTTGTAAGATGGATCTAGAACCTCAATATTCTCATGTAGTGGCTTAGGTACTTTTTTAAAATTTCATCCTTTAATTAATGGAAGGGACATTATACAATAATCACTTCTTATTACTTCATTCTCATTGAAGGAATCAATCCAAAAATCCTCAATCATAGGTACATGTACAAAGAGTGATCCAATAAGTGGTCGATTTTCCCAATAAAGTCAAATTTATCTTAGGACTCATACATGTGCATACTCAAATGAGACATTTCTAGTTTCATAGCTTTGAAATTTTTGACGATGGAACAAGAGTATTCACCCACTTTAATGGGGAAGGAAAAACCTACCTTATGCTTACTGATTACCATCTTTTATATCTTGACCATCTATTTGTAGAATTATAATAACATAATCTTATCACTTGGGTACTTAGGAATTTTGTAAGGTTCTTCGTAGAAGCCTCTTATTCTAATATATAATAAAGTTAGAAACTAGATAAACCATTTCCCTAATCTTGTTATAGTCTTAGTTTCCTCAAGAGAGATATCTTTACATAGTCCTTTTCTAGGAATATGATTATTGCAAAATTGAAGGCATCATTAACAATGTTATAATGTTTTTGACTCTTTCAACTCCAGCTAAGGATAATGATAAAATTTAGCCTTAGCAAGCTGAAGTATACCTACTTGGTTCAAGCCTAGAAATTTTTCTAGGAAAGCTAGAAGATATGCCAAATAGGATATTGTATGAAAATTATTGGTTTTTATCACCTCTAACAACTTCTCATGTAGTGCATCACTATTGTGAGTGGCCCAATCTATCCTTTTATTGTTATAAATTTGAAGAATAAAATAACACATCCAAGATAAAATTATGTGGAATTAGGTAATCCAAATACCCTAGTCAATAAAGTGATCACATCTTTAGGATCCTCTTGAAAATCACTTCTATTAAGGATTTTAACCATTTTGATAATTGATTTTATCTTTTTTAGTAGAATGTTGTCATTTACAAAATTCATTTCTTGAGTAGAGTGATTTTCATAATATATTAGAGCTTCCTTCATGCTAATATTATCATACTTAGCATTGATAGGGAGTCCAAACACTCTCTCAATAACCTCGAGACTAATATCCAACATGATTTAGCCTGCACAGTTGAACACTTTTCTTTTTTGGGTGTCATATGACTTTACACAGGACAAACTTGAGTCTATTGATTGTAGAGGAATAGGAAATGCAACAACTTGCATTAGTTTAGACTAAGTTGTATATTGAGCTATGAAATGTCTTTCCCCTTCTACACTTACTCCTTGCAAAAACTCTTCAATCTTGACATGTCCAAGATTTAAATCTCCTATATTTTTCCACGGGGAGGTCATTTTAGAGGCCAAATGGCATCCCTTATATTGTTTGATGCACACCAAACCCATAAACTAGAAACGAGGCACACCAAACTCAAAAACTGGAAACGAGGCACACCAAACCCAAAAACTGTTTGAGGAAATTCTGATAAATGATAGAGCATTGATAGGCACAAAGTGATGGGTTTTCTTAGTGGTTTTAGTGGAGGTTATTTTGAGAAACCAATAATGGTTTCTTCTCACACAGTTTCTATATATTGATGCTTGCAATTTGGTGAAGGGGGGATTTGGAGGAGTTGTAAATTTTTGTATATAGAAAGCCCATGTTGCAATTTTTTGTAAGGGAGTTATTATCCTTCTTGCATCAGAATTGTCATGCACATGTAGGGAATCATCAATATACTTAGGAAAATTTTATTTGATCTTACTATTGATGGATTTTCCAATAAGATACTTTAAATAACTTTAGATTATTATACAAGAAATTAGGATAAGCTTCTAAAATACATAAAATTTATTCAAAATAATCAATATAAGATTGAGAAATATGGTACAAAACCCAAGGAAATAAGCTTCTAAAAGATGATGAGGTTTATGGATTGGAGTTACCAATGAATGGATACTTTGAAGAAAGGAAGATTGATAAAGAGATCTATGAAATTTCTACCATATTGGTATTTGATTTTTGACTTATTGCTAACAAGGTACTTAGTTAAGAAAATCCCAATTTTTTTTTTTCTTTTAAATGGTTATAACTAAGAGTTATGTTGAGGTTAGACTTTGGAGAAACCCCTTTCTAAGGTACTTAAATAAAGAAATCCTAAAAACGTGACTCTAAAAGGAATAAAATGTTAATTCTATTTGAATTGAGCTTCAAAGAAACCCCTAACAAGGTACTTCAATAAATAAATCTTGAAGATTCAACTTTGAAATGCTTGAAAAAATATTTTTAAGTGTTGGAGACTATTCTAACTCTTCAGGAATAATGTCAGGACAACATTGCCTATGACATCAACATGATGATTGCATCAAATGATTGTATTAATTCATGCGAGAATTATGTAAGCATGACAAAAGCATGATCTTATTAATTGATGATAAAGGAGGAACTCTAACAAAGAAATAAACTTGTCTGAAAAATAACAATGTAAGACAGCTTAAATTTAACTAATTAAAATATTCCCTTTTGAAGCCCTATAATTAGCCTATGGGGATGAAATAGGCTACAAGGTTCTTCCCAATGTCAAAGAAGGGGGCATTACATGCACTACAATTTATGAAATAACCCTAATTATAACCTATCAAGACCTATGGAATCTATAAAACCCAAAGGAAAGGTTGCCAACTAGAATTATTCCACATAGATTGATTTCATTAGAGTATCATTATGATATTTTGAGATTAGGGTTGGAAAATCCTTGAGAAAATATATTGTGCATCCCCAGTGTCCTTTATTGGTGTCACTAGCAATTCCATATAAAATCAAAGGCCCTCCATCTAAAAGAATTCCAAGTCTAAGATGCTTCTTTCCTCTAATTTCTTAATTTGACTAATTTTGTTGTACTATCTCTTGATATTGGTAGAAAAATGAAAGAATTTGGTGTTTTGGTCTCCCTCCTTTAGCCACTTTACCCTATATTTTTACATCTATGTATCTCATCCATCTTAATATTTTTTGAAGTCCTCTAATAATAGGGCCCCTTACTTCATATATCATCTATAACCCCTTCTACTCCATCTCTAGATTCTACTTTTTGGATATTTTCACCCACCCTATTCTTGGTAAAAAAATATCACCCACCATCTCCTTATTATACTTGTGGGCCTTTTATTTCACACAATTTTTTATATATTAAATAATGTAATGAATATCTACTTTCCATTAGATATTGTGTCTTTCTCTAAATTAATGAAGTTCAAAACACATAAACTCCATTTTTGAATAATAAACTCTTCATTTTGGGATCATGCATAATTTCTAGTTGAATTGGCTAATGGTGAAAAATGTGTAGGTTAATATCATCAATGAGAAGACATTCAACTCAAGATCTCATTCTAAGTTGATAAAAATCCATCAAATCTTACTTAATTTTAGCTAGATGGAACCTTTTGTTATTCCAAGTAAGCCATCCTTGAGTGGGTTTAATGTCAAACAATGATTCACATGTGAAAAATGATGCAAAAATCCTTGACCTAGCATGAATGAGATGGCTACCATAGAAATTTTCCTTTTGAAAAAGAATGGTGTTAAATTCATCACCAACTACACATGCTCCATTCCAATACAAATTAATGAACTTGCTTAACTTTTCCATAATAAGAATTTCCCCTCCTTTGCTAAAGGACTGTACACATTAGGCAAGATAAAATTTAAGTTTTCCTTGACATTGGAGATACATGCATGAATGGTATCAAGAATGGACAAAAAATGTACCCTTGATACTTCTTTCATCCCATAGAACAACAAATCCTCCTATGACACCATAAGTAGAAGATGTCATGCCCAAGCTCTCGAGCCATAATTTATTAAGAATATTTTCCATATATTCTTGACTTATCTTAGTTTCATATATTAATAATATATATAAAACACATTCCTCCACCAATAGCTTCTCTAGGTAGTGCTTGCTAGTGTCATTCAATCCCCTAATATTCTAGCTTAGAAGTTTCACAACTACTCAGTGGAGAGGGATTCTTCTCCACCACTCTAAAACTTGTTAAGGGACTTCTAAGTTCCCTATTCTTAGCATTTTATTTGGCTTGACTAACTTCTAAGTTCTTACGTCCTGTTTTGTACAATCCTATGTAGGAATTAGGAAGGTCCATGATTTGCTGCAATATGTATTTTTTGGAGTATTTTCTACATGCTACAATTTGATCTTGAATTCCCAACAATGAATCAAATCTTGATATAACTGTTACCTATTTTTAGCTACAACTCAAAACAAGTAGAACTGAATTGCATTTCTCATTGAAAGGTACAAAATTTCTGCTAAACTATTCATTCTATTCCAAAATATGATTACTTGTGAATTTCTAGTGTTATTATGCAAATTTTTGTAATAGAAGAACTCATAAATTTGCATTAGAAATGCTGCTTTATTCATATTGTAAAAAACAAAGTCCCACACAAGCTGTGGGAGTAACTTAATTTGATTTTCATAATCAAATAATGAATGCAAAGTAGAGTTGTAAACTACACAACTAAAGATAATGTAAACATGAAAAAGGGGAATGATTCATCATTGCCTGTAATGATGAATCATTTTTACTCGATGTCTTCAAGTTGTGTCTTGAGTGCCTCCGGGTTGTTTCAACTCCAAGCTCCATGGTTTCTTGCAAGATTGTTAAAAGATGGTGTTAGAGCAATGATAAATCACATCCTACTTCATGCCTACATTACCAACATAAATGTAATACACATCCTATCAGGCATTCACTAGATGATTAAGTCATAAAAAAGGAAAATGTTCAAGGAGCACAAAGTTCAATGGAAGCTTTCAGCTTCAATTATTTTGCTAATTTGTTTATTTAGTGTGCAGGTATAGGTATAATAAGGTCTTTGCAACCAACATATATTGTTATGAGTGGTGAGAAATGTGGCTCCCACAAGGGTTGAGCCCAACTCATAAATAATGACATAAACATCATAAAGTGACCACAATGAGACTATTGCTACAAAATTGATAAAAGTGGAATAAGACAATCACATATTCAAGGAAGCCATGCTTGCATGCACGTGTCATCGTCATTTCTGATATCAAAGATCAAATGGATGTATACAATTATGTTACAGTTCATTCATTAACTGTTATATGAGGCAACAAATTTGAATATGAACATTGCATGATCTTTTCATAATATAATTATTTCATCACTATGCAATGTTGTGCAATGCTATTACATGATTTTACAGAAGAAAAGAAAATACCCAGTAACAAAATATGGCAGCAATATGAAATAAAATGAGCAAATCACACATAAATCATTGAGCTTACATCTGAATAGGGAATACTCAAAACACTGGTAAAGGTTTCTAGGGAATATAAAGTCCATGGCTTCCAAGCCACAGTAAGATGAAAAGAAACAAAATCATGGAATTTGATGCAGCCGAATGCAAATATAAAGATATTGATTATTCAGAGCAAGAAAAAGAACACTATATGCTATTCTCAGAAATAAAGAAAACCCAGATGGAGGAATCATGGCGACTTCAAATGCATGAGATACTCCAAATAATTATAGTCGCGACCTTCTGTGATGAGTTATTTTCTGTTTGTATCTTTCAAGAGGAGAGTTTCTCAAAATAACAAAATTCAGAAATCAATAAATCAAGTTTTTAATGGTGGCCTGAGAACACATCTTTCTCAATACCATTTAAGCCCACTTTGGGGTTTGCAAGCAATAGAAAATGTGCGCCAGAAGGTAGAAAGATTCAAGCCTTTTCAAGAAGCAATCAGGAATAAGTGAAATGAAAGAGATTCGAATAAGCTTCAACTTACCTCATTTTTCTCACAGGAAATCCTCTCTCCCACAATGCAAGAGCTCGAACCAGGCTTAATAATGGCGGCCCCAAGTGAAAAAGACAACACCAGATTTAAAATACATCAGAATGTAGGTGAGCCACGACCTGAAAACCCAATTAAATGCTTCAAAAATGGACAAGAGTGCTCAGATTTGTAACAAGAAGGGGCTTACCACACTTTTCTATAGATATCTTCATAAAAAATTCAGAAAGCAGCAAGGAATGGTGGAGTTCAAGTTCAAACCCTACTCCTATGGTAGCGCAACAGTCAAAACCAAATGCAAAATACCAAAGTGAAGAATGGAGGAAGTCTTTAGGGTTCGATAGATTTTTCCCAAAAGCCCTAATTCGGATCATGAGCAATTTTGGCTAATGATTTTAATAAATCACTTCACATTATTACTTTGTTGTGGTCTTGATTTATTAAAGTCAATCAACCTAATATGTAGAGGTGGCTTGTGAAGTTTCTTTTGATGGAGTGTCAAGCTCATAAAATAACTTTGCACATTCTAAGTGGAGAATTATCTCATGTTTTGCATGGTTATGACAAAAATAACAAATGATATTAAATATTAAAGGTAATATTCTAATTTTTACCTTAATATTTAATATGTAATCATTTAAAAGAAAGAAACAATCACATATTAAATATTAAAATAATCATTGATTGATTATCTTTAATATTTAATTAAATGGTTACCTTTTCTAAATTTCATGCGAGGAATATAAGTAAAGGTGGAATGAAGATCAAATACGTGCAGATTTTAAGATCATGAGTTCAAATTTTGACTTTCAGTCAAAGTGAAGTGAACTCTTTAGTTTTCCTCTCTTTTTTGCCACCTTTTAAGGAGCTTTTCAGAGGGTTTTATGACAGATTGCTTGGTGTTTATCACTTCACATGAGTTATGCATGGATCAGAGGCAATTTGGCCACCTTTGCCCACATTTTACTCCAGTTTTGAGACTTGTTTTGCATGCTTTTCAAGTTTGCACGAGGAAGGGATTATTTTGGAATTGAGGCTTGATTCCAGTTAACCGAGGCTCATTTTTGGCCTCTCTTCTCTTTATATTGTACACTCCTTTCATATTTGGAGTTAGTTCTTGTTTTCTGCCTTTGCCTTCAGCAAAGAGATCTCATGTAACCTAGTTTTCACAGTTTTATGATATTTAGCAGATTTTACAGGTTATCTTAGAGTATCATTTGTAGAGTGTTCCTTCTTTTGTTATTGCAAGTTAAATATTATCCTTCTTAGATTTAGGTGTTTTG